>JAAIXJ010000079.1:252413-391112 GCA_013403705.1 Heliconius hermathena | reverse complement strand
TGCCTACCCTGCTGTGTGCGGGATACAGCATGAAGCTAATTTTTTAATTGTAATTTTAATATCCTCTAATGGGAATCAAACTCACAACTTGTCTCATCCACAACAGCATGCTTGTGCCCTGCGCCACGACTGGCTATAATTTTTTTGTCTTCATAAGTAGAATAATATTTTAAATATGTTAAGAATAAAGGTATCTTTACAAATATTATAAAGCTGAAAACTGAATGGTTGCAGATAATCTACTAGCACTACTAGCTCGAATAGAAAAAATCTTTTTGTGTTGACTCTGGATCTGTCTCTTATACACACCTAAATATTTGATATTAATTTTAATTTGAAACGTTCACGAGGTCTCAAGATAAATGGTCTTGACAGACCGACAGACAGACGACAAAGAGATCCTATAAGGGTTTTGTTTTATCTTTTCAGGTACGTAATCCTTAAAACACGATAAATATAACACCTTCTAACGTTTCCATACTATTTACGTGAAAACATAAGCGATAAGAGGCTTAATCTCAAGATACATCCATAGATATAGCGATACCCATAAATCGTAAGTTCCGGACGGCTGCTTCCTTATTCCGAGTCCGTCCTACAGTTCTTACGACGCATTATCATAATCTGTCGATGATTACGCCACTGAAGGGATTTTACAAAATCGTAAACAGTATTTTTTTTGGCTATTGTATTTCATTATGGCAGTGGTTTTTTGTATATTATACTTTATTTATCTTTAAGTATATCGAATTCTTAAGGAGATAAGATATAACGTAGAAATAGAAGTAAATTAATATAAATTTAATAAAACACTTTTGATGGTATTCAACCTTTTGCTTTAAAGTCTTTTACATATTTTGCATATTTTTTTCAACTTCACGGTGGATTCCGCGCTTAGCGGAGTAAGCAGAGGGAGCCAATCTAGTGTCAAAACACGCCGCAATTTGCCTTATTATCAGAGCGAGGAAATGATAATATCACACATTTTCTTTGAATAGGAATCGAATACACAATCTGTCGCATTAACAGTTGTCCCCTGTACCACGGCGAGCCTCTTTAAATAAATTAATTCTAAAATCCATATTTATTAATCAAAATTAATTATAAAATTTAAATTTATATTTATTTATATTTAACAAATACAGTCACACTTTTTCTCATTTACCACTTTACCATTGCATTTTTAATGGCGATGCTCATTGCCACGTTTCGTTCAACACACACACACACACAGAAAAAAATGAAAATAACTTTTTAAACTTTTTATAAAATAACTATTTCTTATATTTATATATATATATATATATATATATATATTGTTAGAAATCGGAAGCGGNCTGTCGGTCTGTCAAGACCATTTATCTTGAGACCTCGTGAACGTTTCAAATTAAAATTAATATCAAATATTTAGGTCTACGGTCCTTTGAAGTACAGAAAAAATTGAACTTCTAAATGGACGCAATCAAAAGATACGCGCATTTATGCATTGTTTTTGCTGCATTTTTTTCAAAATCCTTTGGATACTTCCCGCAGTACCTGCAGTTATAAAATTTGGCACGTATTCAGAACTAATAATACATACAAATAAATGAAAAAATAATCGAAAAGTGTAAATTCATAGACATTTCATAAAAAATCATTACAAACTTCTATTTGTAGTTAATTTCTTATAAAATGAATGCATACGCCCGCAAACTTAACCTTATCATATTTTTATAAATTATGCTTCTTGTTGAACTGCAATTTTGAAATTTGTACGGAACCCTCGGTGGGTGAGTTCGATTCACTCTCCCACTTTATGACTGGTTTTTATTATATTATTTTTCAAAAAAGCTGTAGGGGCCGTCGTCGCGCAACGACACAGCGTCGGACTGTATAAGCGACGGTTGTATATAAGTCCGATTCTCATTTGGGAAAAGGATAAAGCGCAGAGTTAAGTTCCGACACAGCGGGATATAGGCAATCTGGGAACCTAGCGTTCTCTGTTCACTCCGTTCCCGTTAAGACACTTCTGTTTCCCACTTTCCGCCGAATTCTGGAGGTATTAGCCCTGACTTCCAAAACGATAATAATATTATAATAATAATCAAAAATACAATAATATATTAATATATATTCAATATACAACTCAGCTAGTTAATTATAACCTAATATCAAATAAAACTGCTAAATCGCGATAGTAGCGCAATTATCGACAGATTATGATAATGTGGCATGAGAAGTTTAGGTGGGTGGCGGCGGCGGTGGCGGTGCGGACGCCCCGGGAATTACTAAGATCCGGGCAAAATTCCAGAACTTGTGACTTATAGCGTACGTACGCTACATCGTGCTGGTGGTGCTGGAGTTATTATGTATCAAAAATATGATGTAGGTTAGTGAGAATTTAATTTTCTTAATAAATTATAAAATCAAATCAGTTTCACGCTGTATCCCGCACACGGCAGGGTAGGCAGATGTAACCTAGTGTTAAGACACTCAGTTCTCCACGCTCGTTCTGGACGCATTGTTGTGAGTGGCGGAACTCAACGCCGTGCTTTGCCTCGACACCAGAGCGAAGAAATAAAAATACAAACGTAAATTAATATTTCATTTCCTCGAGGGGGGGTCGAACCCACCACCAGTCGATTTTGCAAACACACTTTGTGCCCCTGCGCCAATACTGGCCTCTTCTTTCTTAATATATTCTTAATTTTCTTTTATTATTTATTATTATATCTTTATTCCACACATGTATTCACACATTCACACTGAATTCCATGCATGCATATAAATGCATATATATTATTATATACAGCAGTGAAGAACTGAGTGTCTTGACACTAGGGAAACTAGTGTTACGACACTCCATTTCCCATTTGAAACATTGTATAATGAGTGGTGGAACTCAACGCCACGATTTTGTTATATAGAAAGAGATTGGTGCGATTTTATTATTTAGGAGATGATTAGATAAGAGAGATTGAGCACTGTCGTAAACCCTATAATACAAATAAAAGTTACATTGTTGTTCGATGCGTTTATTTTACACGTCTGCGGCGAAGTCCAAAGGATTATCGTATGTATGTATGTCCTTTCCTTTGTTCCTTTGTGACAAACCTAGTGAACCTATTTAGATAAGTGACATGATTGGTCTTTTGATTAGTCTTGATTAGTAAACTAAACCCAGATATGCTGCAGGATCTTTCGCACATATTATACTTATCAGTCACATGCCTCAGTCGTAGACCCACCTGTCGCGGGCAACCGTAGCCTTCAGGGTCCCTCAGGGTTTTAGCACCCACGATGACTAGCCCACCACCATGACATTCCTACAAAAACTCCTTCAAGGCAATCGGAGTTAACGGTGCACACACCGCTTTCTCCTGCTCCCTGGCTTATGACGGTAGCGAAGTGGTTCCTAACATTCATTACCTAGGTGAATTACAATAAAATATATACAAATCCTTTAAAAATCTATATAAACCTCAAAAGAAAATTGTTAAGTTGGTAAATTACCGATATCTAAATTATTTTTCACAAAATCCTGTAAGAAAATATAATTACTTTTTAACTTTAAAAAATATACACGCCCCAATAATTTCTATTTGTATCTGTATCGGTGATAAATTTCACTTAAACTGTAAACGCCAAACAATAAATTCCTATAAAAAAAATAAACAAGATTTTTATTCATAATATATTTGTATCAGAGACTTAGAGTAAATCCCAAACTATGTAGACTTCCATAAAGCTTAATTAAACGTACAAATTGAATATCCCGATATCAATGAGTGAACAATTCAGATAATTTAGATACTGAATCGAGTTTCAAACCAACGTAGCTCAGTTCGAAGTCTGAGACCAAATTATATACGTAAATATAAATTATCTTCATATAACCACAAATTAAGACAACTCACGGCGTTGAGTTCCGTCAATGACATACTTGTGTTATTGGAAAACGGCAATATTTCAAAAAGTGTAAATATATAAATAATTGTTAAACCAAATAAACGATATACCGAACTTGGGCAAAAACGTGGAAGACAGAGTGGCTCAAAACTACATTCGCTCTGTCTACACTGCAGTATGGATTTAGTATGGTAAAGTGTGGTAGCTTCTGGACCCTAAAACAAAAGCGGAAGGTAAATATTGCACATACAACATTTAAATGTGATAAACAATATTTCTTTTATTTCTTATGCAATTGAGATTAAAAAGCCATCAAACGCACATGTGAATTAGAAACGCGTAAGCGGCTATACTGGGACAAAATATCCCGGTTTTTCACTTTTTTTTATGGAAAAGACAAATGAACATACTTCACCTTATTTGCAACACTAGAGGAGCTACAGGTGCGTTGGCGGCCGTACCCATGTCGTATTGACATGGAAACACCGTCGCATTAATTCCATTGATTAACTTATTATACATAATTAATTCCCGTAATATATCTAAAATCTATTCTAATTTGTTCTCAGATGAGGGAGGCAGAGGCTACCTAGGGATAAGATATTCCGTTTCCCACGCACCAATATCCGAGCTAAAACGTGTTGAATGCCACAACTCAACGCCACGCTGTGTTGTTACCGAAGCGAGGAAATGAAAATAATTCATTACCTCACAAAAATTGAAACCCACAGTTATCGTACTTACAGTCAGACGCCACACCACTGTGCCACGATGGTCTCAATACAAAAGCTATGTAAAGATATATAGATAAAAAGGAGTAAATTTTTCCATTTTCCATCGTCAATTTTCAGCGTCACCCACGTTTGTTTGACTTTTGCTTGAAGTTATTTAATTAAGCCGAGGTTTACCTTTCTACGCTAATACTTTACCCCTTCACCCTGATTTAAAATCACCCCTCAATACTCAACTAAGTTAATTACGGCCTTTGAATTTGCTTCATTTAAACCTTTGTTGTATATTGAACGTAAAGTACTTGTAAGTGTACTATTAATTATCATTATCATGAAGCCATGGTCTTTTTGTAAACTCGACGGTTGTGGCTTCGGTTCCCACTCGGGAGGATAAATTATTTGTATTTATTTGGCCTAGTAACAAAATAAAGCATAGCGTTAAGTTCCGCTACTCAACACTCAATGTCTCAAAAGTTGTACTGAGACACGGAACGTCTTAACAATAGACTTCATTTGCCTACTGATTTCTTTTTTAAAAATATCATATTTGTCTGTAAAACGACAGTTGTGTGTTCAATCATATTTAAGGCAATGAATTATTTTCATGTTGTCTCGAAAATTGGGCGGAAAATGGCGCAAAAACTGTCCTAGCATTCCGTTCCCTCTGCACACCATACTATACGCGGAATATAGCGTAAAGCCAAAAAAAAATACAAAAAACCTTAAACACTTACACTACGATAACTCGAAACAGCGTTACAACATACTCGTATATATTATTATAAATTGTCGCTTTTGTTACAACTACTAAATTCTTCTACTTCCACTTCTTATTTACTAAGGTATTTAAAACAAAGTGAACTATTTGTAAGTCGAGGCATGCGTCGCGTCGCTCACCACCGAGAACGCTTTAAAACACGAACTGAGCATCGAAACACGATTGTTTATTCAAAACCGCGTCTGTTTTAAACTTTACGCGACTCTTGATCAAATTAAACTTAATGTAAGCATTTCGCGTGAATTCAGAACGAGATGTCATCTTGTAGGACAGGAGGCTGCAACAAATTTTGCTTTGTCTTCTCCTGACATTGATTCCGGCGTTTATTGCCTTCCTGCTCCAATCTACTCCAATTTACACGATCTTTAACAACCATCCAAAGGGTTCTTCCAAACGTTCTATCTCTAGGAACCCCAAGACTACGTCGAATGAATGTGTTGCGTATGTGATCAGAGTGAGTTACGCCGCAGATCCACCTAAGTATCTTCATTTCCGTGACATGAAGTGCCTGAGTGCGCCAAGATAGTGGTGACCAGCATTCGCTGCCGTATTTAAAAACTGGAAAGTTTTGTAAGTAACAGAAATTTTAACGAGCGAATAGGCTAATTTTTTTTTTAAATATTATATTAGTTTTTATTATATTTTTTCAAAATCGTTACATGATATATTTTAGTAAAACATTTAAGTATTTTATTAACATCATATTTTATTTTATTTTATTTAAGATAACATATTAAGTAAAATCATCTTTATTCTTGCATGTATACGATATTCCTGAACACTATTTCAATTATACTTGAAAAATGAAAACTTCATTATTTTACATTTGCGTGTACAAAACCAGTACGTAAATTTTAAAGCCGAAGGCTTTTGATAACTTAATTTGACGAAATAAAAACATTATAAAAGTATATTTAACGGTATTGTGGCCTAGTTACGAAATATACAAATATGATTTCACAATGAATTGAGTTTCAGTAGGAGGAATGTTAATGTGTATATATATATATATATAGATATATATATATATATATATATATATATATATATATATATATATATATATNCGTGTGCTCTTCCGATATATATAGCAAATAATTGAAAACGCGACATATATGGGTTCGATTCCCAAGGGATGGATTACATTTATTTCCTCACGTCTACATTACAATGTACAAAGCGCTGCACTGAGTTCCGCCACTCAAAACGCAGTCTCGAAAATTCGACGGAAAGTGGGGAACGGAGTTTGGGTTTCCTCTACCTAACAAAAAAATTGTTTTCCTCTCTGGTTGTACTCACTTCGGTTGGTTTTTGAGTTCACTTAACACCCAATTTCTAAAACATTTGAAAAACGGATTTAAAAATGATACTCTATCCAACCCCTGGACTACACAAGATGTAGATATCGCGTAGACGTCGGTTTTAATTCGTTTTGCTAATTTTCTTACAATTTGTAGCGAAAATGTTATTTCCTGCGTTTCTTCTTTTTACATTTTTTAAACCTTTTAGGAAAAAGTTAACGTCAGATAAAATTTAAAACGTAAACTCTTACTTACTCATAGCTCTTAATATGAATTTTATTAATAAAATATTACTTTTATAAGAAGCGCTTAACATTTATTTCAAATATCATAATTATAATTTATTATATTAATATATGACATTACATTAAGCTTTAATTAAAACTATGAAATTGTTAATCAAATGTTAATTTTATACCTACTATAGTAATACTGTATAAGTGTTATTCCACACTTAGAAAAGAAAAATACTTATTTAGAAAACGTATAACAATTTGAACGAAGCGGGACTCGAACCCAATAATATTCATGTTTTTATTAATATTTGGATGCAGTAAAACAGCTCGTATAAGTATTTAACTACTTATACAATGGCAAAAAACAAATTTCCACTATAATAAAGGATTAATTATTATAATATTTTAAAATGTCTTATTTTTATTTGAACACCTTTACGTTTTCTACCGGATAGCATGGTTGAACACTTTCCGCTCAATTTTCGAGACATTACGAGTTGAGTGGCGGAACTTAAAGCTGCGTTCTACCTTCTTATACTAGGTAGTATTTTTAATATTTTTAATGAAAAATATAGAAGCAGAAATTCCGTGTTAAAAAAGTATGAATTTAAATATAGAAGAACTTAGAGAAAAAAATCTCAAAATA
This sequence comes from Heliconius hermathena, assembly GCA_013403705.1. Taxonomy (NCBI): domain Eukaryota; kingdom Metazoa; phylum Arthropoda; class Insecta; order Lepidoptera; family Nymphalidae; genus Heliconius; species Heliconius hermathena. Next base: position 383,529 of record JAAIXJ010000079.1, on the reverse strand, counting down.
CCTATACTGTAAAGGGCAAAAACAAAATTTTCCATTTTAAACCACACAAACAAACAAACAAATATATCTTACCATCTATTCCAAAGGGACCAATCTGAGCAATCTTAGTTTACAGTACAAGTGACGTAAGCAAACCGTCGCGGCTACAGGCATACAAAGTGCGCGGACGGCAGCTTAACAAATGTACGGTGTAAATAGCGACGAGTGCACTTGAAATACACTACACTTTAAGTGTAGGTTACACTGGAGAAGATCTTGTTATGTTTATTTTATGTTTTTGTTAGGATAATATATAATTTGTGTTTATTTTTGTTTGTATGTTTGTGGGTGGGTTGTTTTGGAGTAATTGTAGTGTTTTTGTTGAAATTAAACGGTTCTAAGTGATTTTTTTTTAATAAAAGCACAGCATAACAAAATATATAAATATAACACCAAAACTGTTTACCACAGATTAATATACATATAACATAATAAGTTAGTGAACATAATAATTTTGTTTATCAAAATATCTAGTTACCGTTGCAACTCAGTGGTAAAGAGTTTTACTATAAGCGAGACGGTGGTGGGTTCGATTCTCCTTTAAAGGATTGTTATTTTCATTTTCTTGGGCTGTTAGCAAGACAAATTACGACGTTCAGTTCCTCTACTTAACGCATGTTATTCCTTTGAAGATTGAGCGGGAAACTGAGAACGAAGTATCTTAACATGTTTTCCTTTCCCTAGCTATAAACGAGATACGGCGTGAAGCTAAAAAAATAATAATTTAAAAAAAACCTGGTCTATAATATATATAATAGAACTCTTTTAGAGTTTAGTCGTGGAGGCAGTTAACCTACTATTCTAATCAACAGAATATCAAAACATAAATAAATCAAAATTTAAAAGTCAATTTCCCTTTAGTACTTAAAAACTTCCACTTGTGTCTACAACCTAACATTAGCTTCGTAAAAATACATCAAGGCAGTGCTAGATACTTGCTGGTGTAATGGAAAAGAGACGGAGCCATCGGTCCTTATTCGTTACTTTACAGCGTAAATGTACTACTTAATATACTATCTTGGCTGTATTTTTTAGTGGAAGTTATTATTTTTTGTGGCCAGTCGTGGCGCAGCGGCACGAGGTGTGACTGTAAAACCGACTGGTTGTGGGTTCGATCCCCACTCGAGGAGATGAAATATTTACTTAAATTTATATTTCCATTTCTTCGCTCTGGTGTCGAGGCAAAGCGTGGCGTTGAGTTCTGCCACTCAACACGCATTTCCTCCAGAATTCAGCAGAAAGTGGAGAACGGAGTGTCTTAACACTAAGTTCCCTCTGCCTACTATGCTGTGTGCGAGATACAGCGTGAAGCTGATTATTTTATTATTTTTTTCTTTCTATAGATCAGTAGGAAAGTGTGTAATTAAGCTTGATACTTGATAGTTGCGGGTTCTAACTCAGCTATAATAAAACGTGATAAGTACGTACACTTTATTAGTTTAATTCGGCGATATGCACTATAATGCTATTCTAGAACCTAGATACCTTAGATAAATATAAAAATAAATACATTTTAAGTTATCCACTTTTATCTTCCATACCTCCTCACTACTAATCCGTACTATCCTCCATACTAATCCGTGATAGGCTAATAATAAAATATTATTATTATTTTATTTGAGGCCAGTCGTGGCGCAGCGGCACAAGGTGTGACTGTAAGACCGACTGGTTGTGGGTTCGATCCCCACTCGAGGAGATGAAATATTTACTTAAATTTATGAAACATAAATTTAAGTAATTTCTTCCTCTGGTGTCGATGTTAAGCGCGGGGTTGAGTTCTGCCACTCAACTCACAATGCCTCCAGAATTCGGCAGAAAGTGGGTAACGGAGTGTCTTAACACTCGGTTCCCTCTACCTACCCTGCTGTGTGCGGTATTTAAAAACTCAAAATATCATCATTTATAACCTTATATTAGTACCCACGAAACTGACAGGAATGTGTTATTTATTTAATTAGAATATGACGTATTATTTGGGATCTAAAATTTGACTGACAATTTAGGATTAGGATATCATTAATTATGTAAAGCTCCTAGATCCGTACATCGTAAATAACGTTGAGCTAATATTAAAATGCCAAGTTAAAACCAGATAGATGTTTCTGTAAAGGTTATTTGACAGAGATCATTAGAAACAAACAATCTTAATTCAAGTACTTCTTTCCTCAGCTGAAGTAGCAGTGGGTGGGACATATAGCGGAAGACATAAGTAACCTAGTGTTAAGTATGATATAAGTGTATATCTCTGGAAAATAAAATTTGGAAAGAAAGTATCCAGGCAATTGACATGTATATAAAGCCGATTTTTTCAAGGTTCCGTACCTTTTAAGGAGAAAAGGCATTTTAGACAACGTTCGAGACTTCAAATTTTTGTACGAAACTCTCTATGGCGAGCCTGTCTGGTTTTTTTCCAAATCAAATCAAATTAATTTCAATGAAATTTTCCACTTCTTAGTCGAAGTATATTTACAAACTAATTAACATTTTTTTAGGATCTCACGCTGTGTCCCACAAATAGCATAGTAGGCAGAGGAAAAATGGAAATCTAGTTTAAGACACTCCGTTTCCTAATGGACACTTCCGTTCCTCACTTTGCGCCGAATTCTCAGATGGTACTCAACGCCACCTCGTTACCAGAGCAAAGAAATAAAAATATGTATTAAATATTTCGTTCCCCCTAGTGGGAATCGAACCCACAACCGTTACATTTAGTCCCACACATCTGCCGCCGGGCACACAACTGCCTCTAGTGATTAACAATTGAAATACGTCTATAAAAACAGAAAATATGACAATATAAAACACGCTGTATATTCCTACCTTAACACAAACACCGCAATGATACATGACGGCAGGTGCGCCTTGCCTCTGATGGAGACGAAGGTGTATACGAATTGAAATCTGCAAATCCTTACAACAAACGCCGTATAACGTATTTCACACCTCGGCTTGTTCTGGAGATGGATTAAAATAGGTTTAAGATTGTGAATGTATTAATGAAATGTGATATTGTTTGTGCTTATGTAAATTTGCCGGTTATTTTAGAGCATTGATTTTTTTTCGTGCCTGCCCTGGTGAGACAAAATGCGTTGAGTTCCGCCACTTGAACTTGGCCAGAAAGTAGAGATCGGAGTGTCTTGACACTAGGTTCTCTTTACCTATCGTGTTATGGATAACACAAAATATATAAGTCTATCACTGCTGCAATTTATACGCAGTAATTACGATAAATGAGCGGAGTGTCTGTCTCGATATTTATGGGATCCGTTCCAACTCAGAGGAATGATTGTATTATAATTATTTTCATATCCCCACCCTGGCAGATAAAAGGCGTCGTTAAGTTTCGCCACTTAACAAAAATGTCTCAAAAGAATTAGAAGAAAATGGTCATAAGAGTATATAGGGCTTAGATTACATTCTAAGGAAAATGCGTAAATCTTCTTTTTCCCGACTGATAAGGAAGGGTTATGTTTTTCGCGCGTATTTTGTATGTATGTATGTAATATTCTTTATTACCTCATATCTCCAGAACTGCTGGACGGATTTACATAATTGAGGTATCGTTAGATTTGTATTAGCAGCCCAAATGTTCTTAGATAAGTCACGTTAAAAAAAAACAATCATGGCGGCTGTGGGACTCCATTGAACTTAGTGAAAAAAAATTTTTTCGTTCCGAATACGATAATATGGATATCAATACGAGGATTTCAAAAAGGTATGTCATGATTATCAGTACCATAATGAATCCTAACAAAAAAGTGAAAAATTAAACAATATTTATAATAAAAAAAAACAAAAAAAAAAAAACAAAATAAAAAATTAAACAATATTTATAATAAAAAAATATTTATAATAAAAAAAACAATATTTATAATAAAAAAACAGTCGGGACCTCTTTAAATTATGCGGGGTTCCTGGTAAAGTTTTTATTGATTGAAGAATTGCTTACAGGTCCCGACTGTTAATCCTAATAAACTATTGGGTTTGTTTATTTTCTTTTTAGTTTTATGCAGTCGGGGTTTTTGTTCTTACTATAAATATTTTTTATTATATGAACTTAAAAATAATAATATTAGAATAAAGCAAATATGCACTAGTTACTAAATATGCATTAGTTTTATATTAATCAATATAAAAAAAGTAAGGAACAAATTATAAAGGCCATTAATACACATTATTTTAACAGAATCAATTTAGAATACTTTAAAAAAACGTACCCAACACCCCTTTTAGAGTCACTGGAGCGGAATAAGACATGTAATCAGGCTGTCGGACGTCAGCAGTGACGCGCAATCTCCCTATATCGGGGTAGTCGGCCAAGCGGAATTACTCGAATAAAAACATTTGCGAATTCAATTCGATTCGAATCGATTTTTTTATTATTAAGATATATACTTTAAACTCAAATAGAAAAAGTTTGATGCTTTTGCCCGTAAAATAGGATAGACGGAGGGAATCTAGTGTTAAGACACTCCAATCCCTACTTTTTGCTCAATTTTCTAGACATTGCGTGCTGAGTGGCAGAACTGAACGCCGCGCTTCGCCTTGTTACTGTAGCGGGGAAAAGATACTAATTGATTGCTCCGAGTGGGAACCAAACCCAGAATCGTCGCCTTTACATTCAGCCAACAATAGATAGCTGGTGAATCAAAAGAAATCTACAGGTGTATCAAGGTACATAAAGTACGAAGGTAAGTCCGTTTCTCCAATTATTTGACGTTCAAAAAATTTTGTAACTTCTTATTTTCAATTAATTTATTTTGCTTTGAGTGAGAGTGTAGTTTTCAGAATTATATGGATTCAGTTGATTCGATTTTCATTAAATCATTTCGGTAGGAGCTTTCCGATGATGACCAATTTTTTTTGTTATAGGTGGTAAGGTTTGCTAGTGGAACGTTGTCTTCATCTAAGCTATCGCTATCACTTTCAGGTATTATTGATGGTTTTCTGACTGGAACAGTCATCGAGGGAACATCGCTTTCGGAGTTTAAATCGCCATCATCACCAAAGATGCCAGTCGTGGCGCAGGGGCACAAAAGTGTGACTGTAAAACCGACTGGTTGTGGGTTGGATCCCCATTCGAGGATATGAAATATTTATTTAAATTTATATTTCCATTTCTTCGCTCTGGTGTCAAGGTTAAGCGCGGTGTTAAGTTCTGCCACTCAACACGTAATGCCTCCAGAATTCGGCAGAAAGTGGGGAACGGAGTGTCTTAAGACTAGGTTCCCTCTGCCTACCCTGCTGTGTGCGGGATACAGCGTGAAGCTAATTTTTTTTTATCATCACTAATCACGCAGCAAAAGACAAAAATATAGAAAGTATATAATTTTCTCAGTTATAAATAACTCAAAATCCAAATGCTGATTTGTTTGAGTGCAATTCCATATTTCATATTTGTTCAAACAAAAACATAAACATAAACAACTATACAAATATTATAGTGTAAAGTTGAATCGAAACTGAAATATTATGATATTATATATACCCATAGACCCGCATAGACCCATATGCGGTAAAGGGTTAAGAAGAAATCCTAGTATTTTTACTATACTTATCGCCTACAGCGAAACAGTAAACGCGACAGTTCGATTCCCACTCGAGGGAATGAATCAGTTCCATTCTCTGGTAACAAGACAAAGAGCCGCGTTAAGATTTTTTATTTATATAGAAATGAATTGGCAATCGATTTTACAATCAGCGTGTGTAATCAGAGTTATTCTTACTACGGTACTATATCATTTAATATTTAATAAGGTCTTTTGAGGCGATCGTGGCACAAGTGTGTGAATGTAATGCGACGGTTGTGGGTTCGATACCCATTTGAAGGAGTGAATTATTATTTATAAATATTTTCATTTCTCCGCTCTGGCGCCAAAGCAAGCTCGGCGTTAAGTTCCGCCACTCAACACTTTTCGCCACTGCCTGGAAAAAGTCAGCGGAAACTGGGGAACGGAGTGTCTTAACACTTGATTCCCTATGCTTATCCTGCTATGTGCGGGACACAGCGTGAAGCTGAACATCTAATAATGTTAATGAAAACGATCGAAAAGTATAAATACTTAGAAAATATTTACCTTTTTCCTTAATAAAGACTCGAACGTTGTTTCTATAAAAACACCGTCTTATGCCAAGTGAAAATCTCTCGAAGTAACGGACGCTGTCACTTAATACCTCTCTAATTGTTTACTTTCTTCTTTGCTACTTAGAACTGTAGTCGCTTAATTTGTTTTTTTTTTAAGTTTTATTCTATATAGACTTTAAATACTTAATGTTTAGTTTTTAAATATTAAAAGCAGGCATTATGAGTATATTTACTTAGAATATTATATAAATCTGCACATATGGCCATTTTAAGTTTGATTACCGCTCAGGATTGTGAATGTTTACATATGTTTAAATTATATTACTGTGAAGTTTGTTGAGGCCAATCGTGGCGCAGGGGCACAGAGTGTGCCTGTAAATCGACTGGCTGTGGGTTCGATCCCCACTCGAGGCGATGAAATATTTATTTACATTTATATTTTCATTTTCTTCGCTCTGGTGTCGAGGGGAAAGCGTGGCGTTGAGTACCGCCACTCAACACGCAGAAAAATTGGCGGAAAGTGGGCAACGGAGTGTCTTAACACTAGGTTCCCTCTGCCTACCCTACTGTGTGCAGGATACAGCGCTTGTAAGGATTGGAGATAAAATAAGATAATAAAGAAAGCATGACAAGCACGCAATGTGAAGCTGAAAAAAAAGTTTCGATCTTTACGCATATTTTCAGCTTACATATGTAGCCAAAGTACATAAAGAGATTATAATTTCAAGACACACACTGTCAGAACCTAGCGCCGCTCTTCGCACCAGAGGCGAAAAATTAAAATGATTTATGTCCTTTCATCATCATTCCTCCACGGGATTCAAACCCATAACAATCACGCGTCAGTGTTCTACTGCACCGCCATTCCTTTTAAACAATAAATAAAAAAATATCAATATATAATATAATAAATTGAACGTAGCGGGACTCGAACCCGCGCCTCCTGGAAACCGACCAGGCGCTCTGACCACTAAGCCATACGTTCAACGTATGAACGTTGGGCTTAAACGTATGGCGTTCAAGAACGTATGGCTTAGTGGTCAGAGCGCCTGGTCTGTTTCCAGGAGGCGCGGGTTCCAGTCCCGCTACGTTCAAATTTTTATACGTTTTCTAAATAAGTATTTTTCTTTCCTAAGTGTGGAATAACACTTTAAAAATGTTTAAAAAATATAATATATATTTCAGTTTTTTATCTCTTTCTGATATCTAAGGATTTACTTGAATTTGTTTTGACGAGACGAGTCAATGTATTCATGATCACGAACTGTCCTCGTATTTTAAATATTGTTTATATATTTTAAATATTGCTTAACGGCGATGCACTTTGAGTTTTTAAAATAAATATATTATAGAATATTTTATTCGAGGCAGTCGTGGTGTAAGGGCCAACGTCATAATATAAAAGCGGTATAGTTTTAGGTTCGATCTCCAGTCGAGGGAATAAATTTACGCACTGGTTTCGAGGCAAAGTGCAGCGTTGAGTTCCGCCACTCAATACGCAATGCCTCCAGAATTTGCGGAAAGTGGGTAACGGAGTGTCTTAACACTAGGTTCCCTCTGCCTACCCTGCTGTGTGCGGGATACTGCATGAAGCTGATTAATTTTATTTTTATCAGTTCATAGATATTTTTCACTAAATATGTGAAATAGTCTACCTTAGTAACAAATTTCGACGTACTACGTCGCCTAGAAGTAAATAGTACGTTTTTGATGAGTGAGGGAGTCAGCCACAAAAATGCCGTTTTTTAAACTTGTAAAGTTCTAATTAAATTGCTAAAATTTTATATACATTACAAGCTAGGTGGTTCTAATAAATGTGCTAGGTTAACTGCTATGTTAATTGGTTTATGAGCTATGAAGGGCAAAAGTAGCTTGAAATGTTTCGTGTTGAATTTCTAGCTTTTTACTTCGCTGGATACACATCTTGATTCGATATTTTCATTTTCTCGAAATAACACATATGCTACAATTTATAATGTAACATAAACTTTAAGCAGGCGAAGCCGCACGTGTGTCGTTAATTTAATATTATTTTGATAGATACTCAACACGCAATGCCTCCAGAGTTCGGCAGAAAGTGGGGAACGGAGTGTCTTAGCACTAGGTTCCCTCTGCCTACCTTGCTGTGTGCGGGATACAGCGTGAAGCTGATTTATTTTATTTATTTTTTGATAGATAAATAAAACTCTTTATTGTATACATAGAGAAAATAAAATATTTTAAAAGAGAAATAAGAATACCAACATAAAAATACAATAAAAATATTTTGTGCATAGAGAAAGACGACCTAATCACATCATAACATAAACTTTCAATACAATACAGGATATCTTGGTAGTGCATAAATAATAAAGAGTAAAATGAATACAAATAAATAACATAATAAGATTTTTTATATATATAAATCAAATCAGCTTCACGCTGTATCCCGTACACAGCAGGGTAAGCAGAGGGAACCTAGTGTTAAGACACTCCGTTCCCCACTTCCTGCCGAATTCTGGAGACATTGCATGTTGAGTGGCAGTGCTCAACACCGCGCTTCGCCTGGACACCAGAGCGAGGAAATGGAAATATAAATTTAAGTAAATATTTCATCTCCTCGAGTGGGGATCGAACCCACAACCAGTCGGTTTTACAGTCACACTTTGTGCCGCTGCGCCACGACTGGCCTCAATATCTATATATTTTGTTCATATTTTGGAATAAACTTTAAAGTTATATAACTATTTACAGAAGATTTCAAGCCAAAAAAAAACGGACAATTTTATTTAAGTCGCAAGCAACGGTAACAAGTGAGAGATAAATGGCGTCTGTTAGCAGCTTGCAGTGTCGGATAATGAAAAACATTTCAACTTCACTTTGATATAATGCTTAAAATTAAAATTTCGTTAAGTTTTACTCACTTGTGGATGCATCTTAATGTGGAGAATTGGAAGATATGTATTTACTTTTTCTTTGCCAATCTAATATATAAATAATAGAAGCTACATACCATTGTGGCCCGGTAGGACAAGGGTGTGACTGTAAACTCGAGGGTTTTGGATTCGATTGCTACTCGCTTTGGTAACAAAGCAAAGTGCATCGCTGGCGGAACCACTTCGGCGGAAAATGGGCAAGGGTGTGTCTTAACACTAGGTTTCCTCTGCCTATCCTGCTATGTACGAGATACAGCATGAAATTAATATAAAAATTAAAATAAGATATTTAAGTAAATACTCCAGTCGTGGCGCAGCGGCACGAAGTGTGACTGTAAAACCGACTGGTTGTGAGTTCGATCCCCACTCGAGGAGATGAAATATTTACTTAAATTTATATTTCCATTTCTTCGCTCTGGTGTCGAGGTTAAGCGCGGCGTTGAGTTCTGCCACTCAACACGCAATGCCTCCAGAATTCGGCAGAAAGTGGGGAACGGAGTGTCTTAACACTAAGTTCCCTCTGCCTACCCTGCTGTGTGCGGGATACAGCGTGAAGCTGATTTATTTTTTTTTTTAATTTAAGTAAATACTGATTATAGGAAAGTGTACTAACGTTGTGCTACCGAAACTATAAATATATTTATATTTTCAGTTACACATTGTCGATACAGATATTTTATGTAAGTAATCTTTTTGAGTGCCTTTAATGTGATGTTAAGTGAACCGCCATAAAACTTTTATAGATATTAGGGAATAAAATCTTAACTTATAATAAAATCGTAGCTAAACGCACTTGTTTCGCGTTGACTAGCATTACTTTTGGTAATAGGTTCTAATCTGGAGATATTAACTTAACTTAACTTAGCTTCACGCTTTATCCCTTGCGGGGTAGTCAGAGAGAACGGAGCGCCAAACGCTACGGTCTCTACATACCTCTTTCGCCTCGTCCACTGTCATCAACCTCTTCATACATGCCCTTCGGGGGGTCCTCATGCTTTTTACGTGACCTTCCTCCAGTATCTTTGATACTGTGTTTTCGAAGGTCAACCGAGGTCTCCCCCTACCTCTCTTACCGCTCACTTTTCCATCATAAATCTTTTTTGCCATTCTTTCATCACTCATTCGTTCGACGTGCCCAAACCAGCTGAGCACGTTCTTCTTCATTCTCACTGTGACATCCTCGCTAGTACCTGCCATTCTGTGTACCTCTTCATTGCGGATTCGATCAGCTAAGCTGACTCCGCATATCCTACGAAGAGATCGCATCTCCACAGCATTCATCTTTCTTTCATTCTTCTTCTGTAATACCCACGTTTCGCTGCCGTATAACAGAGTCGGTACCAAAACTGCATTGTGTACGGCCAAACGCGCAGCTGTGCTGACGTTTCGCCGTCTCATCAATGCAGCTAAGGCTCCGTTAACTCTGTTACCGGCAGCAATACGCCTTTCCACATCCATCTCGTATCTTCCATCTCTACTGAACATACTTCCCAAGTATACCACTTCATTCACTTGTTCTAATATCTTACCATTTACACTGATCTTGCATTCCGTCCTTTCTTCATCTCTTTCAAAAATCAGAACCTTTGTCTTATTCACATTGAGGCTTAGACCATTATATTCACACCCTTCTTTCAGAGTGGTGACCAATGCCTGCAACTCGCATTCTGATGATGCAATAAGCACTGCATCATCTGCGTACAGCAGGCAATTCACATTCAGGTCACCTACTTTCACTCCCATATCACTTTGTTTCACTCCTTGGAGACAGCTATCCAAATACAAATTGAACAACCAAGCTGACATGGCGCAACCTTGTTTAACACCCGATCGGATGTCAAACCAGGGCGACATGCCAGCTCCTACTCGCACGCAGGCTGAGTGATCTCTGTAAAGAGACTTTACAGCCTGTAGCAAGGGTCCGCTCACATTGTACCGGGGTAGTATCTGGAGATATTACTTATTTATTTAAGAAATGTATATGTTCAATTAGAACTAATTATATATTTTATAGAGGCCAGTCGTGGCGCAGGGGCACAAAGTGACTGTAAAACGGACTGGTAGTGGGTTCGATCCCCACTCGAGGAGATTAAACGTTTACTCAAATTTATATTTCAATTTCTTTGCTCTGATATCGAAGCAAAACACGGCGCTGAGTTCTACTACTCAACATGCAATGCCTCCAGAATTCGGCAGAAACTGGAGAACGGAGTGTCTTAACATAAAGTTCCCTCTGCCTACTCTGCTGTGTGCGGAATACAGCGTGAAATTGATTTATTTGTTTATTTTATATTTGTTATTTCAGCTCTCCGTCCCCATTTTCCGCTGAATTCTGGTGGTCAATGCAGCGCCTTGCTTCGACACCTTAGGCAAGAAATGAAAATATTAAATATTTAATTTGAGCGAGTGGAAATCAAACCCACAACCTTCGCGTCTACAGTCACACTTTTCGCCACGACTAATTATATTATTTTTTGTAATAATAACTGAACCATTGTTGTCTACTTTAATCATCTATTTGATGAAATTAATTTAAAAAGATATTGTATTGATTTTGTGTTGTAACTAATAAAATTAATTTCTGTGTAATTTGGTTCTTGAATGAAATCGCGTCATACAGTATGTTTATGGCCATTTAAGTACTATATACTATATACACTAACCAATATCACTATACATATATCCATACTATATATATTGTTCGATCCCCACTCGAGGAGATAAAATATTTACTTATATTTATATTTTCAATTCTTCGCTCTGGTGTCTAGGCAAAGCGCGGCGTTGAGTTTCGCCTCTCAACACGTAATGCCTCCAGAACTTGACGGAAAGTGGGGGACGGTATGTCTTAACACTAGTTTCCCCCTTCTTCTGCCTACCCTGCTGTGTGCGGGATACAGCGTGAAGCTGATTATTCGATATCCATACATTTATGTTATCCAACTATGTTCATCAGTCAAAATATTGCAACATCTTAAATTCATTTTGTCAGTAAATATAAAATATATTTTTTTAATATATAGCAAAATCACTATCAAAATCTGCATAAAATTATTTTAAAAAAAGACAAGAGTTATTAGAAAATATCCTTAGAATTTGCGTATGTCAACAAAAATATCTAATATTTTTTTTTATCAAGACGCTTTAACCCTCATGTAACAGGCACAAAATAGGCAAAAGGAACCTACTGTTAAGACTCCGTTCCCCACTTTCCACTTCATTATCGAGCTATTGCGTGTATATAATCCCAAATGGGAATTAAACCCACATCCCTATCGTTCGTGCCACTAGAAACAAAATAAAAAAAAAACACAACACAATTATATAGAAGCAATCAAACTCATACCAGCAATGGCGCTGGCGACTAGCGGCGCAATTTGTCATAGCGACGTACAACGGTGACAGACAGACGATTTTCCTGATTTACTATATGCACGCGATAATCTATTGCTATTTCGCGTCGAAATATTATTTATTGGATCGTGTAATTGACGTTTTTGAATGATAACGCTGTTTGATGTTTTGATTTGTTGTTATTTTGGTTGTTGTAAGATATTTTTAGTGTATTTTTTTTGCGTATAGCCGTCTTCGTGTGTTCTGTATACAATGTGACATTGGTGAATGGATTTGTGCTCAACTGAGCACGTTCGAAACGCCATTATTAAAAATAGGTTTAGTATTTTTAAATTGTTATTCAATATATATGTAAAGAAAAATACTTTTCTTGTATAAAAATTGGGACGTAGAGGTTTGCACGTAGTGACGATTGGAACCCGCTCAATACATCTTGAAACCGTTTAAAAGTCACAGATTATACTGTTTATAAATTTTATAAAAAATATTTCCCATAATGTTTTTAGCTCACCCATAATCATTCGCATCTCTATAGATACATGTGGTTTTAACTTTGAAATGAGCTTTTTGTGTAAAAGTATTTTAATACCTTCTCTGTCTACTGTACTATACAGGGTGGAAGTATCAGCACTACTTCAAATGAAACCACAGTTTTAAATACTCTATAAAAGCCTAATACAATTTAAAAAATTCCAAAAATAAAAAAGTTATTTTTTCAAACAAAATAAATAACAAAATTATTATAAACCTATCAAATACCTGCCGCATACGCCTCATTCCTAAATCGAGTTGGAGTATTGGCGGCAAAGTTCAAAGTTGATTAACCTTTAGTACTATTTTTGTAATAGTATATGTTTACGTCATTGGTGTCTATGCGTAACTGCGTCACACGAAATACAGGTATGGATAAACAACGTGAAATGAAAAAAAAATCTTACGGCTAAACTGTTGAGGTTACTTGAGTAATTTCTTTAGGTATGGGTTTAAAATATTTTACCCTATACGCAGTTCCCGTAAAAGGAGTGCTGACACTTCCATCCTGTATATGGAATAAAAGCAATTCTCTCCCTGCTATCTCACAAATTGAGGAGGTAGAAGGGATAAAACAAACAAACAAAACATGTTTTGAAACATATAAACGTTACGCGACATTCAATAAACAACAGGAAGCAAATCAGACCACTCCATTAAAATCAATTTCAATCCCTCTATTCAAATTTCAACCAATTACTTAATTGTGCATTAAATCAGAAGTGTTGTAATTGTATATTATTATGATAAATTTGATACTTTTTTATTAAATCATAATTTTAGGAACAGCGCAGCGCAGCGGCACAACGTGTGACTCTAAATGCGATAGGTCGTGGATTCGATTCCCACTCAAGGAAATATTTCCATTTTCTTCGCTCTGGTAACGAGGCAAAGCGCGGTGTTAAGTACTGCCACTCAACACGCAGTGCCACCGGAATTGTGAAAGTTAAAGATCTTATTAATACTCCATTCCCATATTAGTTCTCTTACTTGATGTTTGTCTAAGATCCCATCAAGGCGCAGTAGGTAAATTTTTAAATATATTAATTTTTAACAAAAAACAAACCGACTTCAAACAAACTAAAAAATATAAAAAAATTACTTAACACAAAGCAATAGTACTTTGATTTTGTTAAAAAAAAATAAAGAAAGATTTTATAATTTTGAAGTCGGTGCCAAGTAAAACAAACAGTCTTAGTAATTTGATATTGTAGTAATGTTGTTGTAGCATTAGCTTGACATACATAAAAAAAGATTCCGACGAATTGATAATTTCTCTATTTGTAGGTTGAAAATGGTATAATACAATGGTTACGGGTTCGATTCCAACTTGTTGGGTTTTTATATTGATAAAGTATTTTGTTTTGTCAAGACAAATAAAAAAAAACGTTTGAAAATCATTAATCGCTCTAGTAACGAGGCAAAGCCCAGCTTTTGTTTTTGAGTTACGGCGGAACACGCAATATCTCAAAATTTGGCGAAAAGTGGGGAACGGAAGTTTCTTAATGGGAACGAAGTGTCTTCTTAACACTAGATTCCCAGATTTAATCTGCCTACCCCTCATTTGTGGGATAGAGTGTGAAGCTAAATTAAATACATTACAGATAATGATTTACAAGAGTGTAATTAATACGTAACTTCAAAAGCAAAGCTAACGAGCAAACATTAACAGGATTTTAGTAAATCGATTGGACGGAAGTGCAGGAGCACTGTACCAATGTACCTATTTGAGATTTAAATGAAATTGGCACGCGCCCTGACAAACGGACATAAGGCTGTGTACACCGTATTATCTAAAATGTTAAAAAAATATAAATTAAAAAAATATCGTGATTTTTTTGACCTAAATATATGTTTGTATGATGCCTAACTGTTTCGTAACAGCTTCAAATATATGTATATATTTTTTACTTTTATTAATTTATTTATCTTAGCTTTATTCTTTACACGCCAGACGCTACAGTCTCTGCCGTTATCCGTTTTCGCCTCGTCCACCGTCCTCAAACTCTTCATACATGTCTTCTGATGCTTCCCATGTTTTTTAAGTCCTCCTTTTCGTTCCTCCAGTATCATCGATAGTGATGCATTTTTACTAATTATCAATATATCATTTATTTATTTTTCTCTTCTTTTCTTTTGCAGAAAGAATATTATAATAACGTTACTCCGTCCTCCTCCAAACAACTAAGAGAACATAAAGAAATGGTCTGTTTGGACTCAACCTTGCTTATTAAACAATTAAATTTCTGCTTACAGGTCCATCATAATAATTCTCCACATAAGAATTCGAACCCACAACCTTTTCAACTCTACAAATCTTAAACCAATTTAATCAATTAAATAAAAGTATAAAAAATATACATATATTCTAAAACAGAATAACTAAAATATGCCATCGACCTTATCTATATTGTTCCATTTGCGTCCCATTCATTTAGTCTCAGCTATGATCAAACGCGATTCGCTAAATATATAGGCACTCGGTGGGATTAGACCAAATTACTACGTTACATTAGCTCGGTTGACGACGCTCTGTCGTTTTGCTCCATTGCTATCTAATTATAGATTATGATTGTTTGATATGTCTGTCACGTATATTATACTAGCGATTTTTCATTAGTCGAAGAGAGGCCAGTCGTGGCGCAGTGGCAAAAAGTGTGACTGTAAACCTGATTGGTTGTGGGTTCGATCCGCAATCAAGGAGATGAAATATTTACTTAAATTTATATTTCCAATTCTTCGCTCTGGTGTCGAGGCAAAGACGTTGAGTCCTTCCACTCAACACGCAATGCCTCCAGAATTCGGCAGAAAGTGGGAACGGAGTATCTTAACACTAGGTTCCCTCTGCCTACCCTGCTGTATGCGGGATACAGCGTGAAGCTGATTTTTCATTACTTTCTCAAGAATATACTTCATTTCTATTAAAAAAAACTTCCGTTCTCCACTTTCTGCTGATTTCTGGATTGCGTGATGAGTGGCGGAACTCGGCGCCGCGATTTGCCTCGTTACCAGAGCTGGGAAATATTTTATTCCCCCAAGTGGTAATCCAACCTATAATCGTCACGCTGATACCCCGGCGCCACTACGGCTCAAATCTGTTAAGAATATAGTTTCGCAATTTTGTGATGAATTATAACGTCCTCGACATTTTCTTACAGTAAATCAAATTAGACAAGA
Organism: Heliconius hermathena; assembly: GCA_013403705.1. Lineage (NCBI taxonomy): Eukaryota > Metazoa > Arthropoda > Insecta > Lepidoptera > Nymphalidae > Heliconius > Heliconius hermathena. Next base: position 367,428 of record JAAIXJ010000079.1, on the reverse strand, counting down.
AACAGTTCAAAATTATTCAAACCAATTATTTATTAATTAAATTTGGTTGTATATTTGTATAATTATAAAATAGTAACTAAGTTAAAATGTATAATCGTGAATAAACTTGGTAACAATTCAGTAATAGTACCGCTATCTCCGGACCTCTATATTTTATTCAGTGGCTTGCTCTCACATTTGGTTTTTGATGGCATTCCCCTGTTACACTAAGCGTTGCGTGTTCCTTTTCTTGTTTGAGTATTTGACTTTAGGAGAGTAGATTTCGTCTGACAAAAGGCTACAATTTTTTAATAGGCGTGTTCTAGAACTTCATAAAATTGTTTTTTTTTTTTAAAGAAAGCTATAGCTGATTTGTCGCTCAAACGACGGTTTAAAGTGCTAAAAGTTTAAAAAAATTACAATGATTTGAATTAATTTCCGATACTTTGAATTATCTACTGTAAATGAATAGAAGTAGTTGAATTTTAACATTATATTTATTTTTATTCTTTGATTTCTTTTTATATAACAACATATAGACATTTAAAGCATGATTTGTCCTACTGACTAGTTTAAATTCAATATATATATTAACTCAATCCAAAAAAATGTGAGAAACGATGTGACGTATTATTTTCTCCCTGTCTTTAGCAGATGAAACAAAAAATATAAACATTAACAAATTTTAATTGGCACTTCACAAATTTTCATACAAAAAGAACTACAAATATGTTTGTATTTTTGTAATTTTTCATCTTTTGTAATGCAAGTGTTTACTCTTTTGAAATTTTATAAGTATTTCAACGGAAAGTATCATAAGTTTTGATTACCCGACGAATTCCTTTCTTGTATTTTTTCGTTATGTTGACTTAAGGGAAGCCTTTAAGGGATTATAGACCTGTATATTTAACATTAATTTCAACCTGATACCGCAGCCCGATCTTGAAAAAAGTTTCTGTCAGATGGACAGACAGACAAACAGACAATAAAGTGATTTCATAAGATTTGCTTGGTACGAAACCGTAAAAATGAGACAACAAGTCCACAATCCTAGAGAAATATGCTGTACGAAAACAAAATGAAATATTTATAAACATAATACCTAACCCCCAATAACAGTTAGTTATTAGAATATTATATGAAGAACAGAATATTGTAATACACCTTTTACGTAATGAAAATGTTAGCGGGCTCACAATCACAATATTTCTTAGTCTATGTATGTTTCTTATTTATTATAATTAGAATCTAGATAGTCATGTAGATAATTTGCTAAACCCTTCGCTCCATAAAATTAATAATCAAAATATCAATTGAGGCCAGTCGTGGCGCAGGTGCACAAAGTGTGACTGTAAAACCGACTGGTTGCGGGTTCGATCCCCACTCGAGGATATGAAATATTGTGTCGAGGCAAAGCGCGGCGTTGAGATTTCCCACTCAACACGCAATGACTCCAGAATTCGGCAGAAAGTGGGGAACGGAGTGTCTTAACACTAGGTTCCCTCTGTCTACCCTGCTGTGCATGAAACACAGCGTGAAGTTAATAATATGTACATATAAATAAAAGCGAAGTGTCTGTCTATCTGTGATTTAACAATAACCATATTTTTACGACAAAAAACAAACAATTAAAACAAAAATGTTTGTCTGTCTATCTTTTTGTTTGTCCGAGCCAATATCTGGAACAGCTGAACCCATTTTATGTGACTTTTCTTGACCATTAAAGGTTATGGAGACTCGTATAGGCTACTATTTATATCGGAATTCCAGCGAGGATTTACACGGATAGAACGACACCAAACAACAGACCAAAGGCCCATTGCCTTTGGTCTGTTGTTTAATGTTTTTTTTTTATAGACGTTTAATGTTTTTTTTTTATAGAAAAGGCAAGGCAAACGAGCGTTCGGGTCACCTGATGGTAAGTGACTACCGCCGCCCATGACCCCGTGCAACACCAGAGGAGCTACAGATGCGTTGCCGGCCTTTAAGGTGGGTTGGGCGCTTGAGCCCGGCATTACCTGATGCGAAACGCAGTGGCATAAAGCCATTACTTAACGCCGGTTTTAAATGCCGGGCGTGGTATCATCCGGTCGAGCCTGCCCATGCGTGTTGCCATTGCTGGCGACGTGACTCTACCACACGTACTTTAGTCGCCTTACGACACCACCAGTACCAGGATGATCATATTCTAGGCCGGGATCACACGGCACACGGCAGTCTTAAGAAGAGAAAACCGGAGAACGGCATGTTTTATCACTAGATTCTCTGTTTCATTCTAAAGGTAAAATGACATATGAACTATAAAATTAACGAAAAATCAACAGTTACTGCCAAAATATATTGTATTAAAAAAAGCACCAAGAAATAATTTATTTAAATTTCTTAAAAGCTTTTCTTACAATTTTCATTCAATTTCTATCCAAATACAATTAGTACTAAGTGTATTATAAAATCTTAGTCCGTGACTTTTGCCTAAAGGATCAGGATCAGGATTAAGAACAGAAATAATTGAAAAATAAAAAAAAATGAAAAATGTTTGTGGAACAGCTTATTGAGTGTGGTATCCAGAGGAAAATTCAACAGTTCCTTTTCTGTATATGTATATGAAAAAATCGCCTAAGTATGCATCGGACTCGCCCACCAAGGCTTCCGTACCAATTTCAGAATACGGTCAACGGGAAGTACAGGTAATAAAAGTGGACAAACTTAAGTTTGCGGTCTTATGTACTCATTTTGTAAGAAATGAATTACAAATATAGGTTTGTAATTATTTTTTTCTATGGTATACTCGTACTTATAAATTTCCACTTTTTGGATTTTTCCTTTATTTGTATTGTTAGCTCTCACTTCGTGCCAGATTTCATAATTGTAAGTTTACGAGAAGTACCTTAGTGTTTCGATTACGTTCCGTTTTTTCCTATGGAGATTTGGAACCTTAAAAATCCCAAAAATGTCGCGGCCGTCGTGGCGCAGGGGCACAACTGTGATTATAAGGTGACGATAGTGGGTCCACACTCGAGGGGAATGAATTATTATTTATTAATATTTTGATTTCTTCGCTCTGGCACCAAGGCGAAAGCCCAGCGTTGAGTTCCGCCACTTAACACGCAATGCCTCTAAAAATTCGGCGGCGGTTAATTGGGAACGGAGGGTCTTGACATTAAGTTTCCCCTGAATATCCTGCAGTGTGCAATATACAGCGTGAAGCTAGTGTTAATTTCTTACAAAATGTATGAATGCAAAATGTATGAAAGTTAAGTTCGTCAAGTTTTAAAGTTAAGTTTGTCAGCTATTATATTATATTTCCCGTTTACCTTCAATCTTGAAATTGGCTCTTAGTTTATTTTTATATCATTAAAATAAATTTTAAATAATATAATATTACTTAAAAACTTAAAAAGCAAAAAGTGCGTACTATTCTAACATTGTACCGTTTCACGGTTTCACGGTCTTCTGAAAAATAATATGCTTTTTTCTCTTACAGGACAAAGGATTTTCTCTTTTTATTTAAGATTAGATAATTAAATTTTCGTAAACTGTCTTGAAAACTTGATTACTTTGAGCGCCGAGAAAGCTAAAAATGCAATAAAATTTTAAATCAACCCTAAAAGAATTAAGTACTTGTTCTTACAAAATTAAGGAAAAACTAAATTTTGACGCCATATTGACTGACGCATATAAATACTTCAGTCAATATGGGGTGACGACTGTGTGCAGTCGTATAAACGTACGACTTCACGCGGTAGTCGTGGGTTCTCATGTCGCTTGGGGATACTTTCATATTTTTAATATAGACGGTTCGCCGGCCTGTGCAGATCAAATGCGGCATTGTTTGCAGTCTAGTCTTTAAAGTGAATGGAAAGTGGAGAACAGTGTAAAGTTAGGTGACCGACCATATTCTCTGTGATTTCAATAAATTTAAAAATTAAAAATTAAATTAGCTTCACGCTGTATCCCGCACACAGCAGGGTAGGCAGAGGGAACCTAGTGTTAAGACACTCCGTTCCCCACTTTCTGCCGAATTCTGGAGGCATTGCGTGTTGAGTGGCAGAACTCAACGCCGCGCTTAACCTCGACACCAGAGCGAAGAAATGGAAATATAAATTTAAGTAAATATTTCATCTCCTCGAGTGGGGATCGAACCCACAACCAGTCGGTTTTGCAGTCACACCTCGTGCCGCTGCGCCACGACCGGCCTCTTCAATAAATTTAATTTCAATAAATTACAATTTTTGTATGCAACACGTTATTTAGAAAAATATTACATAGCTTTGCTATCCAACAAATGTTACCTAAAATTCGAAAATATCTATCAAATTAAAACTAATAAATATAATGTCATGGCGCATGGCGACGGTTAAGGGTTCAATCCCTACTCAGAGGAATCATTATATTTATTTTATTTTAATTTTTCCATTCTGATAGACATAACGCGTCGTTAAGCTCCGACACTCCTCAAGCAATGTCTCGAGAATTGGGCGAAAAGTAGAAAACAGAGTTTCTTATTATGCTATCTAGGAATAAGCGAGAGTTGTGCCTAAGCTTGTGCAATCAGCTGAAACTTTTGAATTTTACAAAATTTCAATTTGTCTATAATACTAAACATATGAATATGATTCAAAATATTATAAATCATTACATTATAGTATTAATGGATGGGGACGTCGCGGTCCCAGTGTGGTGGACAGAAGAAACTTCATCTCCACTCATTCGATCCGGGACCAAAAGTTCATGACAAGCTCGCTTCTAAATTATAATTTGTCACTTCCTGTTTGGGTGTAGCCTGAAATATATGGGTCATGGTGAAATTTAACTTATAAATAGTTATCGTGATCGTTGGTGTCAATCCATGTATGATGATAGTGAATTCGAATTTAAAAATAAAAGAAATGCAGCTTCAGTAATGATAAAGCGTACCCTGCATATTACTATATGCAAGGTACGCTTTATCATTGCATGGAAAATTTAGTGTCAAGACACTCCGTTCTTGGCTATCTCGTCTAATTCGAAACATTGTATATTGAGTGGTGAAACTCAACGCATGGGTTTGTGAAAGTTTAATGCTTAAAACATTTCCATTTTCCGGAACTATTTATATTTCTTTTGTTGGAAGATTTTATATTTTACCATATTTTGTATTACTTATTTTATTTCCCAAATAATTTACGTATTACTCTTTATCTTTATCATTACATTTGTGCAATATAATAGACATTCAAGATGTGTTACGCGAAACGGACAGAATTAGGTGAAAAAATGTTTTTGTGGTCATCAAATCGATTCTCATACTGTAAATATAATAAAAATATGACTAACGCGATGCGTTCAACAGGACATGTCCTAATCATTCCACATACAAACTAGCTGATAAAGTTCATAATAATATTAACAAACAATATTATTTTGACACATTAATTATTCTAGTCGACGTTCCAATTTTTTCGCCCAACAAAATACTCGTATACCAAAAGAAATATTATAAGTGAACTCTCCCAAAGTCAACCACGTACTTTCACCACATTATGTCGTTTACGTGAGGCCTGTCGCATAAAAAAGTCAAGCAAGACGGAGACACTGATCCCTTAGTAAATTACTCCAATATATAATACGGCCGACGAGTCATGGCCGCCTAGAACGTAGGCTGTCTTAACGTCTACACATTGTTAACTCGGGAATAAAAAAATTCAAGGAAAGTAAAATTCTAAAATCAAATCTGCGCAGCCATCTACAGCTAGATTAAGGCTGGCCACGACTCGTCGACCATACTGTACTATTCACCCAACTACCAAGGACTTTATACTATGAATAATAAATAAATGTACTAAATAAGAGAACCGAAGAAAACCTTCAAACAACCCCTTAATTGGTAAGACTAAAAGCACTTTTAAAATAGCCCAAATTAATATTCTGTCATCTTTTATTTTGTTTATAAGAAACTTTGCTGGAAATGAATGGTATAATTTTTTATCGGAATATAGAGTGGAGCTTTTGTTGGATCTCGGTGATACAAAATTTACATATTATATTTCAAAAAAATATATATTTATAAGTCTATTATGTTTTGTTATACTTTTTAACGACAAATAAAAGATACGTTGCTCTGAAAATTCAAAGAAATTTATTTTTAATATTTTACATTTTAATTGATATCAATTAATTACAGTTTACAATGATACACACCTGAAAATTCAAAGAAACGACATCAAAAGTCTATTTGTCGCTCTTGTTCCAATAACCACTATATAACTTTAACTTTTAAATTCACTATCCGTTTACGACGCCATATCCAAGCTCACGCTTATGCTTTTCTTACAATGTGGTGCCATCTACAAAAACACCAGGGCCAATCACGTAACCTCGTAAAACGCGGGCCAATTTTAAATATATTAAACGAATACTAGGTATTCCTTTACATATTTTTTATGTTTGTACTTAAAATAATATTGACATAGGAAAATATTTTGAAATTATGACATTACCGTAATGTCTTTTGTTCTTTTGTCTTTTCTACCTCGCCAAGAATATAAATGTAAAAATATTTTGATTTCTATTGGCAGGGTGCGTAGTACTAGGTGACAGTATTATAAACGCTCGCAGCGCTCATGGTGGCCAAAAGTAAAAAAAATGTAGGCTTTGTCACTTATTAATGTCAAAGCAATCTGTTCGACTTATCGTTTTACTAAGTTATTAAAAATGAGTCACAGCAGTTGCAGTTGTTCTACAATGCAACAAATACATTTACATGTAATAGATATATTTATAGCGAAGTATGTGATGCAGAAATACAAACAGAAATAGACAACTCAACTATATATATAAAAAATTACAATAAAATGAAGAACAAAATATGTAATACTCCTAAAAAAACATACACAGATGTGGCGACTTCAACAAAAAAAAAATATTTTACTGGGTTTTTATCTATCTGTAATGATTAGCAACTTATAGATCTTGCAGATGTAACATTCAACAATTTCCAATTATTATTAAAAACATTAGCAACCAATCACAAATACAGTATTAATAGTTTTTTTTTTATTTTAATTACTTTTTTTTTTTAAATCACATTTCGTTTCGTTCACGTTTTGATATTATAATAATCATTTATTTAGAAAATAAATTATTATAATAATATCAAAACTAGGTAACTACTATACTAACTACCATTAAATTTGCTTTGTTTCCTTGTTTTTCAGTAAAACTACAACTAAAAAAGTAGTAAACAAATTCTGATATAACCAAAATAAAACACAATTTTGAATAGAGACTACTTACCTCTCTCAATTTGAATAACCAGAAATGATTTATCGACACTTTTTCCACCCAAATCACAGTAATTAAGTAATATAAATGAATTTGAAAGTATTTTACGAATATTTTCAAACAATCCCGCCATCATATGTCAAAGCGTCAGAGCCCACAAATTTGCGTACGCTGGGTGGCGTTGTAGTCGTGCACGGTGCCAATAGTACAAGAAAAACAATACTATGCGTGCCCATTGCCCATGCTAGACTAAGACATTTATTTATTTTATCCTTCAGATAGACAAATAGAATTTAGTATTAAGACATTCCATTACCCACTATCCGCTCAGTTTTAGAGACTTTGTATGTTGAGTGGCAGTATACACTCCTCGATTTGTCATTCACCAGATTGGAGGCATGAAAATAATTTATTTTCCTAGTAAGAATCGAACTAAAACAACCCTCGCATTTTCAGTCAGACATTGTGCTGCGCCACACCGGCCTAGGTATAAGGAATAAAGTGTAGGCATAAGGAACCTGGGAACCCAGTGTTAAAATACTCCATTTCCCAGTTTCCGCCGAATTCTGGAAGCAGTGCTTGTTAAATGGCGTCGAAGCCAGGGCGAGGAAATGAAAACACATTGAACACACATGAAACACAAAATATTTCATTTACTCAAGTGAGAATTGAACTCACAACCCACAACCTGTGACGTTTACAATCAAACGCTTGTGAACATACGCCACGTCTGGCCTCAAATAATAATAATTTATTTAAAATTATATAAAACAGACTCATTAGTACCAATTTATTATATTTAACTAAAGTAATACTTGACGTCCCCGAGTGCGGCATCAAAGCAAGTGTAATATATAGTTATCATCACATAAAAAGAAGAAAAAAGTTCTTCTTCTTTGAAAAATATTTAGTTTAGAACCAATTATAATAACGTCAGATTAGTTTACACACTTGAAGACGATGGCAAGCGTGATGCTCCGGGGACAGGAGGGCACTCTGACCAAACGCAATTAAAAGTTACCCCAAAAACCGTACAAGTGGACAGAAGTTTTATTTATGTAAGAAATTGGATTCGAAATATTTGCGGCTTGTAAAGGGAAATATGGAAGTTAAATATTTTTTGGGGATATTAAAAGGAACCTGATATGGTTATGTTTGACGGTTTTCCTCGTACTGTAATTGCTGGAGTGGTAGCCCTTTTCCTTTTCTATTTTTGGTTGAACTGGTCGTCTATAAATGTTTTGTTATCAATACTTTTAAATATGCGGTAAGTAATTACATATTTGGAGGCCGTTTTGGAGCGGTCGGTGACACGGCGTGCGTGTGATTGTAGACGCGATGACAGTGAGCTTGGTTCCCGCTCGTAGAAACATTTAAAAAAATCAGCGGCACGCTGTATCCCGCACACAGCAGGGTAAGCAGAGGGAACCTAGTGTTAAGACACTCCATTTCCGACTGTCCGCCGAATTTTGGAGGCATTCCGTGTTGAGTGGCGGAACTCAACGCCGCGTTGTTGCACACTGAACTACTAAGCCATAAAAGATAATATGGATACATCTATATTATTTATTTTCCAAAAAGATATTTGAACCTTCGACAGTTGTCAAAGGTAAGGTACGTGCCTTGAAACTTGATACCGTCAGTCTTCTAGTACCGTCAGTCAACTTATTTAATCGAACCCAGGACCGAACCTTAGGGATTCGAACACACAATCATATTTATAGTGTAAAGCTTCTTCTTATAAAATAGATCTTATCAGTTCAACTCCCACAAGACCTCTTTTGTCATTCTTCTCTAATATACCTAAAGTTGGACATTACTCGCTGCTCACACAATCCTAGATCATTAAAATTATCGGGAAAAAAGACTTATTTAAGTTCACAAATATCCTTCACCCCTCACAACGTCCTTATAAATATATACAAGTCCTTAAAAATTAATACATCATAATTAAGTACGCAAAGTTTTTTTGTCTGTACATTCATCTTTTTTTACTACTACTTTTTTGTATAAAATAGGTACAAAATATACTTTGGAATTTTTCAGAATAAAAACTAACTTTATAGGTATAATAAAAATGCTGTTCGAAGCATAGAAAAGTAAGAACAGCTTCACATTCACGTTTTTCTCCGCAAAACAGCAGGATAGGGGAATCTACTATTCAGATACTCTGTTTCCCACTTCCTAACGAACTTTCGAGACATTGCATGTTGTGTGGCCGAATGGCAGTTTTTCGTTTTCCGGCCGAATTCGAGACATTTCGGTTTAAATAGCGTACCTCAACGCCACACTATCAAAATATCAAAATTAAAATTAATAAAACGAGACAGTCGTGGCGCAGTGAAATATTTCTTTAAATTTATATTTTCATTTCTTCGCTCTGGTTTCTGGTGGCAAAGCGCGGCGTTGAATTCCGCCACTCAACTCGCAACGCCCCAAAAATTGGGCTGTAAATGCGGACCAGAGTGTCTTAACACTAGATTCATTCTGTCTACGCTTCAGTGTGCGGGATACAGCGTGAATTTAATAAAAAAAATATATAATATTATAGTAAATAATAGTTTAAATTCAATCATGGTATAAGCTTAAATCTATGTAGAGTAGAGCCATGTCGGAGCACAAACGCAGTGTCTAATTGAAAGCAAACAGCCACTGGCGTAACAAAGGAGGTCGAGAATTACTAAACGTTTCAGGCTTCAGCACGATGTCCTGAGCCGTTATTTGTTTTTGTTACGTATTTCTTTCTTTTTTTTTAGTAACACGCTGTATCCTGCACATAGTTGGGTAGGTATAGGGAACCTAGTGTTAAGATACTTCCCCATTTTCCATATTATTTTTTAAAACATTGTGCGTTGAATGTCAAAACTCGTTACCTCCTGGTAACGAGTTAACCAGAACTTAACTTTACCAGACCATTTGCACCACAATTGAAAATAACTCACTCTTCCAAGTGGAAATCGTACCCACAACCGCCGCGTTTGCAGGTAGACAATTTACCCCTACGCTACGGCTACCTCTTTAATAACTTTTCTTTTTCTTTTATAAAATATTTAAATAATGAAGAAAGCTAAATATATAGAAACATTTAAAGATTTTCACGTAGCGGGACTTCTAACTAAGCGGGACTCTTAAACTTCTACAGGTTGGCTGGTAAAAATCTCGTCTACATATTAGCTCACTTTTACAAACTAGATTTTTGGAATTGCAGTTATGATTGATTTTAGGATTACGTATAATATCTTAAGAGGAACAAATCCAACTCTTATAGGATGACCTTGTTGTCCGTCGGTCAACACCATTTACATATCTCGAGGTCGAGTGAAGATATCGAGCTGAGATTAATACCAAATGTACGTACGTATCAATGCGATGTTAAATATTTAATAAAATCGGAATTTTAAAAAAATTAACTTACCAGTTTTTACATAATTAAATTAATACTAGTTTATTTACACAAGTAAATCGCGTGACAAACTTTTATGATCATATAAATTGTGCATAATGAGTTTATAAGTTAAAATTTAAAAGAAAAAAAATATTTTATCTTTTTTAGAGCATTTAATTAAAAGCTTTTTCTAAAAAAGTTTGTTTTTAAGTTTTGTTTATCAAATGCAATAAACAATAAATACTGATACATTTATTTTGAGGCCAGTCGTGGCGCAGCAGCGGCGCAAATATATAAAAACGACAGGTTGTGGGTTCGGTCACCACTCGATGAAATGAAATATTTAATATTTTCATTTTCATTTTCTATCTCTGGTAACGACACAAATCGCAACGTTGGGTTCCGCCACTCAACATTCAATGCCTCGAGAATTCAAAAGATATAGAAATTTAAAGAACTTTCTTACTATTTATTATCCATAGCGATTGTTAAACTTCTTAGAGAATATTATTGTTCAAAAGCGGATAATGCATGCATAAGCCTATGACTCTAAAAGTAGCTTTATGCAATAAAATTTGCCTTCAATCTCCGGACTAACCCTACAAAAATACCCAAAACTGGATTCGAATGTTAACCTCACATCATTAATCCCATTATCTATATAAAAATATAACATTTTATCGTCTATACAATAAAACTGCTAAACCAGCATAAATTACCACACGTGGGTCCATTAACCGTTCGATAGAATCGCTTAAAGGGACCAAGAAATATTCCAGCAATAAAACCACAATTACTAAGTGCTTGTAATAAAGCGTGTGGAAAAAAGGATCGGTGTTTTATGCTAACACCTTTTTAATGAAGATCGTTATTTAAGTACAAATTGAAACAAATGTATGAAAATTGTAGTTTTTGTTTCATTTCCAGAGTTCTGTTTCACTTCGTATCTCGCTTATAGCAGAGTAAACTGGGGGAACATGGTGTCACGATACGTTCCCAACCAAGACCTAATTTTCGAAATGTTGCGTGCTGGATAGCGGAACTAGCGGATAACTAGCGGAACTTAACGCAGCGCCTTGCGAAAATAGGCCATTCCCTTGAGTTGAAACCAAACTACAACTGCATTTAATCTTTACTCTAGGTTCCCTCTGACCACCCCGCTACATATGAGATACATAAAAGATCTTTATCGTGTGTTTATTTAACATGACATTAGCCAATTGATTAGTAGGTTAAATTGGGTAGGCAATGAACACTATAACTAAAGAAATGAATTGAATTGTAATTTAATATGAGTGTATAAGCATATATTAATATTAAATAATATATAAAATGCTTTTCATAAGCTTTCACCAGTAATACTAAATATGCCTCTGAATACAACTGTTCGTTGTATACAGAAACCTGTACGGTATCGAGATATTCCTATACTATGCGATGGTAACCATAGCGACGTGCCTTTATCCCTAGCGTTTTGCAACCAGAGTTTCACCCACGTAGTTGTATTATCTTTTATTGATAAAAATATAATGCCATCCTAGCTCAAATAAAAATTAACTGATTCTTTACACGGTGGTAATGGATTCGATTCGAAATAAAAGTATTGTAAACCTCTGATTGGGAATCAAACCCACGACCGTAGTGTTTACAGTCACACGCTGCACCACAACGACATCATCATCAATTTCTAGCACCAATATACATTTATTTACAGGCAATTTTAAAGCAGCGTTGCAATGATGCTAAAATCTAAGTCGAATAACACTAAATACAGGTGCATTAGTAGATTAACTCGTACGCTCTAAGGTATAAAAAGTACTTTGACGTCACATAGGTACTGGCCATTACTGTATACATACTTAAACAGTCTATTCCTTTGATATATGCGACAGAATGTCGTTTACTTGAAACTCTTTCAAGCACCTTTTTCATTAAAAGCTCATAATTTATTGTCAGCTCTCAAGATAAAATAAATAGATCTAGAGAACTTGTATCTTTTGTAGAAGAAAATGCAGCTTTGTGTAATTAGACTAGGTAAAAGTTTATATAATGGACTAGAGATCTAACTTCGGCCGCGTGAACAACAGTTATTTACTTACAAATCTATATTACTGTCATATTCTAATGTTAATATCATTTTTAAAGACAATAAAAGACATTAATAACTGAAGTTTCAAACAATGAATGAAATAAAACTTTTTTGTACCAATTTTGTCAAGCAAAACACTTTATGTTGATATACTTTTCATTAAAACTAAATTTATTGAGCTAAAATAGAATAGTGAAAAGTACAATTAAATCTACTATGAGGCCAGTCGTGGCGCAGGGGCACAAAGTGTGAATGTAAAACCGACTGGTTGTGGGTTCGATCCCCATTCGAGGAGATGAAACATTGACTTAAATTTATATTTCCATTTCTTCGCTCTGGTGTCGTGGACAAGCGCGGCGTTGAGTTCTGCCACTCAACACGCAATGCCTCCATAATTCGGCAGAAAGTGGGGAACGTGTCTTAGCACTAGTGTCTTAACACTAGGTTCCTTCTGCCTACCCTGCTATGTGCGGGATACAGCGTAAAGCTGAGTTAATTTAATTTATACGTATGAAGTAATTTGTGAAATTTTATAGGCATAATAGCTAAGTACTTGTAAAAGTTTATTTTTTAAAAACTAGCTACAATCTAGATGCATATCCCGCATATAGCAGGGTAGAAAGAGGGCACCGAAGCTTAAAACAATCCGTTCCCCACTTTCTGCTGAATTTTCGAGGCATTGAAATGCAGCGTGAAGCTAAAAAAACTTGCATTAATTCTTGATGACTGAATAAGGAAATGTAATTAAATATTTTTTCTTTATAAGCTAGACAAAATGTAGCCTATATGTTGCTCCACAACCATCCCTGTCATTCAGCAAAAGTCTCATTAAAATTAATACAGCTGTTCCGGAGATTAGCACCTAACAAAAGATTAGGCCTAACAAACAAACAGACAGAAAACATTTCTAAAATTGATTGTGTTTTAGTATTACAACCAATATCAGAACTATGTTTACCAATAAAAAGTTATATTTTTATTTCTTATGTATCACCGTTATGTATAAGCAAAGAACCAAAACTTGACGACTTGTTTAACACAGAATTGACGTTGACGGAACTCAAAACCACCCTATATTCCACCAGAACGTGAAAGCAAATATCATTTAATGAAGAACAGAGCGGTAATCAAACACGGTACCATCGCCTACAAAGTTACAAAAGAACGTTTCTAGATAATCTATATTCACAACAAGTTCTTATTACTTACAGAAGGACATCGAGGATTCTAGAACGTTAGATTTGCATTTTAGATTTAGCGTTTACTTTGAAATCCTTTGAGTCAGTCAGTTTTAAACGTGGGCTATTTATAAATTACATTATAATATACTAGTGACGCAAACGCGGCTTCGCCGGCTTAAAATTGTTGCTGTTATATCCAATTATATAAAATCTTTACATAAATTATGGCCTGATATATGATATATTATGATTTATTACTGTAAAGTTTTATCTGCATCCGTTCAGTAGTTTTTATGTAAAAGTGGAACAAACATCCATCCCTATAATTTTTCATATTTATAATATTTGTACGATAAGATCGTAAGATCAGTTACGTAATGTTTCAAAAATGGGGTAATTTTTATTTTTTTTTTAATGGAAAAGGACAAGACAAACGAGCGTTCGGGTCACCTGATGGTAAGTGATTACCGCCGCCCACGACCCCGTGCAACACCAGAGGAGCTACAGGTGCGTTGCCGGCCTTTAAGGTGGGTTGGGCGCCGAAGCCCGGCATTACCTGATGAGAAACGAAGTGGCATAAAGCCACTACTTAACGCCGGGGGTGGTAATGGTCCGGTTGAGTCTGCCCTTGCGTGTTCCCATTGCTGGTGACGTGACTCTACCACATGTACTTTAGCCGCCTCTTACGACACCACCAGGATGATCCTATTCTAGGCCGGGATTACACAGCTGACGATGAAGATTATGATGGGATACTGATCTAATCCTAGAATTTGATTTCCTCCACCTGCTATATGGTACAGTGTAAAGTACATAAAAGAAGAAAATAAAACTGATCGATTTTTAGGAAAAACTAAATAAAAATGTCTTAAATAAATTAAATGTCAAAAATGTCTTAATGAGGACAAAGTGTCTTAACATTAGGTTCTCAGGTCCTCTATGCTTGCCCAGCAACGTGCGTGATACAGCTTATAATATTTAATTACATTTCCTTATTCAATCATCAACAATTGATACAATTATTTCAATGCCTCGAAAATTAAGCAGAAAGTGGGGAACGGATTGTTTTAAAATTCGGTTCCCTCTTTCTACCCTGCTATAGCATGTAGCTAGTTTTAAAAAATAAACTTCTATAAGTACTTATTTATTAAAACTATAAAATTTCACAGTTTATTTCATACGTCCATTCCATTAAAAGACAATATCAATAAAATTAACAGTATCCAAAACGTCCCACAATCCTCAGATTTGCGGTCTAACAATAAACTTGTTAGAATTTAATTAGTTCTAACTCGCCCCGATCACTTCGGTCCACGGGAATAGTAACTACCTACTTGCAATTCATTAGCCACTAATACAGTACGATCGACGAGTCGTGGCCGCACTGAAAGCTAACCTATATGGTTAGATAGATGGCAGGGCAGATTTGATTTTAGGATATTAGATCTCTTTAGGATTTATTTGTTTTGAAGATCAGTGTACGTTGTGTGAGAGTTCAGAATTTAACTTCAATGCTGCCACGACACATTGGCCGTACTGTATAATACTATAGCTATAAAATCTCAGTTTAATTACTTTGAACGTGTATGAGAGTAACCGACGTTATAACGTCTAACAAGAAATTAAAGATGGACTCGATTCTATTCGATGCATTTCATGTTTCTGAAACATTTCGCTCATATAGGATAGTGATATTGTTAATATATATTTTAATATAGATTTAGATAGCAATTTGGATTATTTAAATGAAATTATTGGTAACGGCTTGAAAACGGTATTTAGGGTCCCTAAAATGAATAATTACATTTATGTGTAATTGGTTGGATTCTCTTGGTTCCCTTATCTAGATAATAGGTTCATTTTAGTTTCAAGCCCATATGTATGTATAAACCTAGTGTTGAGACACTGCGTCATCCCACAGCCGGACGCTGCGCCACTGCGTCATAACGGTGTCATAAAATATTTTATCTACAAGACAATAATACATTAGCCGTTCATGTTTAAATTTTCTAAGAAAATCATATTCACTTTCTTTAGCATCACGCTGTATCCCGCACATGGCAGAGTAAAAAAAAAAAAATTAAATTAGCTTCACGCTGTATCCCGCACACAGCAGGGTAGGCAGAGGGAACCTAGTGTTAAGACACTCCGTTCCCCACTTTCTGCCGAATTCTGGAGGCATTGCGTATTGAGTGGCAGAACTCAACGCCGCGCTTGCATGGCAGAGTAGTTGGAGGAATTGTAGAAACCTAGTGTAAAGTAATTCCATTCTTCTGAGAAACTTCCGTTTCCCACTTTCCGCCGAATTTTAGAGAAACATTGAATGGTGGAACCTTTACCTCGTTACCAGAGCGATAAAACGAAAAAATAAATATTTCATTTCCACGAGTGGGAATCGAACTCACTACCAGTTGCGTTTTCAGTCGGACGATTGCGCCCCTGCCCCACTTTGGTCTTTGCCTTATATTCATTAAAGGCATTCAAAAGCATATATATGTATAATTTTAGCAACTGTTCAAACCACAAAATTGCGGTACTCTTTAGATGGGTCTCAGGGGTCAGATACGAGTATACCGTTGCTTTTATTTACCAGCAAGGAAATAATCAAATATCTATTAAAAAATCATAAGACATGTATATGTTATATTATTTTTTAAAATGTTATTTTAATATTATTATTTATTTTAGAATTTTATTTTTAAGTTTAACTATATTTCTTTAATTTTCACAAATTTTCTGTATTTAGTGAAATAGATAAAGAAAACAAAATAATATGCCACTATTTTGCCATATTGACTCTACTCTTAACCAAACGCCGCTATTTTTACCTAATAAAAGTAAAATTATTTGGTATAAAATTGTTTGATTGACCGCGCTAATCTCAAAAACTACTTGATCGAATCCAAATCCTTATGACCCAATGGAATATCAGAGCTGTGTATGACACGTGACACATTCTTTGTAACCCGTTACTTCTGACCGCAAGTACAGTTTGTTATGTCGAAATTACTGACGTAAAGTAATTTTAACCATCCTATAAAAATGGACTATCCAACATATATTTTTTTTTATATCAAACCTACTGGTTCGAAGAGTTTGTTTGACAGAGCTGCTCTACCAAACAAACCCTCTCTCTACAGACTCTCGGCCACCATAAAACCAGGTGTAACACCAGAGGAGGTAGGTCGCCGGCTTTTTTCGCCAGTCAACATTCAACGTCTCCTGAATTCGGCGGAAATTGGGGAACGGTGTGTATTAACACTAAGCTCCCTCTGCCTAACCTGCTATATGCAGGATACAGCTTGAAGTTGAAAAAAAAAGATTTTTTTATTATATATCAAAATAAATAAATAAAATATTTATTGCCATGAAAGTCTAATTTAGCTAATGATGCTTGAAGCTGGAATCTAAAGCACACTGTTGCTTAGTTACACATTTTTATATTTTTTTATAATACTAGCGGCCCCTGTGCGGCTACGCCCGCTTAAAAATTTGAATGTTAATTTAAGTAGATTTAAGAAAAAACCGGCCAAGCGCGAGTCAGACTCACCCACCGAGAGTTCTGTACCAATTTCAGTATTATAATTGGAAAATACAATATAGGTTTTGATGTTGCGACGCCAAAAGTTAACAAACTTAAGTTTGCGCACATATACACTGATTTTGTATGAAATGAACTACAATTATAAGTTTGTAATGATTTTTTCTGTGTAATATCTATATATTTTAACTTTTCTATTAATATCACAGACAGACTCTTTAATTTTATTTATATTATATGTATATAATAAAGGTAACAGTATTTTTTTTCGTCTTTACGCTGTATCTAATATTCCGCATATAGCAGAATATACAGAGGGAATATAGTGTTAAGACACTGCTTTGTCCACTTTTCACTCCATCCAACGCTACTGTTTGCCTTCTTACCAGAGCCAAGAAATGAAAATTATACTAATCTATAATTCTATAGTTTTATTTTATAAAGCAGAAGAATTTATTTGGTTAAATCCTTTAATCTCAGGAACTGTCGATTTGAAATATTCGTAAAAAAATCAGTTTCACGTTGTATCCCACACACAGCAGAGTAGGCAGAGGGAGCCAAGTATTAAGACCCTCAGTTCCCCACTTAACGCCAAATTTTGAAAGCATTGCGTGTTGAGTGGCGCAATTCTACGCCACACTTTGCCTCGACAACAGAGCGAAGAAATTAAAATATAAATTTAAATAAATATTTCATTTCCTCGAGTGGGGATCAAACCCACAACCAGTCGCGTTTACAGTCAAAGTTTGTGCCCCTGCGCCACGACTGGCCTCAAAAAAAAATCTTTTATCTACGATTACAGGGTTACTTTAGGCACTTAGAATGTGTCATATCACATACTGATATATATCATCATACATCACTCTAATGACATCCATAATTTGACCACACAGGTAAACCTGAGAGTAAAAGATCTTATGATTACTATTTTTTCTACAATTGTAGCTGGAATATATAGTGATATTATTATAATAAGATTAATACCTAATTTCTACGAAATTCCAATCTGCACTCACAAAAACAACTCACAGTTCCCCACCACTGAACCAACCCGTGTAAATTACACACGGCCGTTGATGTTCTCGTTCATTAGTGAGACAGATCGCGTAGTCGCTAGCGGTCTGTAGGGAGCAGTTGCATTGCGGTGCGCTGTAACGCCTGATTAAATGGTTTAAAGTATATTGTGGGTTGTATGGGTGGTAAGTGTCTGTGGGTCTATACGACATGGGTACCTTCAAAAAGCTAATCTCTCTCCACGTTAAAAGCCGGCGATGTACTTCTCTGGTGTTACACGGGGCCGTGGGTCATGATCACTTACCATCAGCTGACCCGTACTCTCGTCTGCTTTGTTTTTTTCATTAAAAAATAAATGTATAAATATTGTATAAAAAAACATTTTAAATAAATGAATTTGATAAAATTGTCCCAGCCAAATGTGGATTTGGGAATATTAATGTCAGTTATATATTTGTTTATACTAATACATACTCGTATTATAAATGGGGAAAGGTTTGTTAGGTAGAGCAGCTCTATATCTTTCTCTATATCTTTATAATATGAATGTCTTTTTTTTTGAGGCCAGTCGTGGCGCTGGGGCACAAACTATGACTGTGAAAGTAACTGGTTGGGCGTTCGTATTTATATTTCCTCGCTCTGGTGTCAGGTCACTTGCGCCACTCTATGCCGCACTTTGCTTCGATACTAGAGCACGCGTTAGAGATACAACGTGAAGCTGTATAAATTAATTTTTACCTAAAAAAATGGACTTCAAACAATGACTTCAAAATAATTAAAAAGATGGATTTTATAATTTTGAAGTCGGCGCCAAGTAAAATAAATACGTTTAGTAATTTGATATTGTAGTAGGGTAGTTGTAGCATTAGCTTGACACTGACCTAAAAATTATATTTTTTTTTGTTCAAAAATCAAAGTACA
Source organism: Heliconius hermathena (assembly GCA_013403705.1). NCBI lineage: Eukaryota > Metazoa > Arthropoda > Insecta > Lepidoptera > Nymphalidae > Heliconius > Heliconius hermathena. The sequence goes on along the minus strand of JAAIXJ010000079.1, from coordinate 348,055 downwards.
GTTTACTTTATGTAAAATTATTTTTTTACTTTTTAATTCGTTGTTTGAAGTCGGTTTTTTCTTTGTTAAAAAATAATTTATTTTACGATTTTCAGTGATAGGTACCTTAAGAGGATGCTTCTCAAACGAGTAGGTATTGGTTATACTGTGTAAAACTTCAATCTTGATTAGGTATTATTATTGTGCAAACTAAAATTTTGGCATATGGACAAGAACATACATAAAAATTATTCGGGTGGATTGGGAACCTCTCCCTTTTCTGCAGTCGATTGAAAATAAGAACATCTTCTTTCTTGAAATTGGTTGAAAAGAAATGCAACAATGAGGAATCTCACTTCTGACGCCAATTTAAATAAAGGTTTTTCTTGCAACTATTACAATACAATTATATTTTTTACCAATAAAAAAAACTTGTTCGATTTCAACCAGATCTCATAATCAGAACCTAACCAAACTTTCACAAATCTACCTTTGAATTATATCCTTTCCAAAAAAAAGAATCATCGGAATCGGTTGGTGTGATATTGAGTTATTCATCCATCTGTCGCGTATATACCTAATGCAAATTTAAAATTTATGTGATTTTTTCATAGATACCATTGTCAGAAATGAATTTAAGCACTCTCTTCCAAATAAACAAAATTATAAAAATCAGTTCACCCAGTCAAAAGTTCTGAGGAAACAAACATAAAGTCGATTTGATAACCTCCTTTTCTTACAGAAGTCGGTTAAAAAAGAAACAAGTTTGTTCGAAAATAAGTGACGACAAGAGGTACATGCAAACAAAAAATGTGCTTATTCGGTACTATTTGTACATAAATCTATACCCATTATAAAATATTATAGTAACGGATCGATGTACTTGGAAGATGCTTAAGGAAAAATGTTATCGGGGAACTTTATTAACGTAGTAGAACCTAAAACAATGATTTTCAAATTTCCTTCTGTTTGTCTGTGTGTTTTTATCGCTAATTACAAAATCGACTTGACTGATTTAAATGCAGTTTTTATTATTCGATTCTAGCAAGCTTCCTTTAACATATAGGGTTTGTTTTATTACAATCGGTCCATAAATAAAAAAGTTACATCAGTTACCAATTGCTATAACAGTTATTTTATACAACTGTTTTACTGAATGAATTGAATATTTAGCTTTCAATTTGTATGATGATAAAAACACAGAGATTTCAAGATTTAAGATCGGGATCAAATTTACACGGGAAAACTAAGCTTGCAGTGCACGAGTACTACCGTTTACCTAAATACGGTATACTTAAATATTTTTCTTTCAATACAATATTTTTTTTTAAATTACTTAATGTGACTCAACGGAATGGTTATGGGATCAGTTCCCATTCGATGACATGAGTTATAAATTATTAATATTTTTTTAAGCAGTCTGCTTTATGTGGGATATTAGATATAGCGTTTATAAAAAAAAATACTGTTTACATCTATACATATAAATAAAATTAAAGAGTCTGTCTGTGATATCAACAGAAAAGAAAAATTGAATAGATATTACATTAAAACAATCATTATAAACTTATAATATATTTGTAGTTCATTTCATATAAAATAAGTGTATACGCGCGCACACTTAAGTTTGTCATTTTTTTCATCGCATTATCAAAACCTATAATGTATTTCCCAATTAAAATACTGAAAATGGTACAGAACCCTCGGTGGGTGAGTCCGACTCGCGCTTGGCCGGTTTTTTCTTAAATATACTTAAGCCGCATGGGGGCCGCTAGTATTATAAAAAAATATAAAAATGTGTAACTAAACAACAGGGTCCTTTAGATTCCAGCTTCAAGCTTCATTAGGTAAATTAGACTTTCATGGCAATAAATATTTCATTTATTTTGATATAAAAAATCTTTTTTTTTCAACTTCACACTGTATCCTGCATGTAGCAGGGTAGGCAAGGGGAGCTTAGTGTTAAGACAATCCGCTCTCCAATTTCCGCCGAATTCAGGAGACATTGAATGTTGAGTGGCGAAACTCGACGCCGCGCTTTGCCTCGATACCAGAGTTCTTGCTTTCAACGAAAATTTTTCGCTTTACGAAAATATTAAATATTTTCCTCGAGTAGGAGTCGAACCCGCAACCGTCGCGTTACAGTCAAGTTTGTACTCCTGCGCCACGACGGTCTGATTTTATTTATTTTAATATAAAAATATTTTCGTCTTCGAGGAGATTGCTTAATCAAGTATAACCGTACAAATTAGCCACTATCTGCAATTAGTTGAGGAGTAACGCTGTAATATGTCAAGGGACAGTCGTTTAGACACAATTTGATGTCATGAATTAGACCAGATCGTGTACCGTCGGGAGCTACAGTGATGTGCATCGAGGCGGTTGATTTGAGTTTATGTATGTAAATGAATTAATCTATGAGTGCTTGTATTAGTTTCACAGTTTCTAGTAGTGTGGATAAAGGTATTGGAAGCTATACAATTGGGTTAGCAAATTGCGGAGTTGAGTTCCGCACCTCAACACGCAATGCCTTGAAAATTCGGCGTATCTTAACGTTAGGTTCACTCTACCTATCAAGTTAGATATGGTATACAGCGTGAAACTGAAAAAAAACTCTTCACCAGATACGTTATAATTTCGGACGCCCAATGAATCGATTGATTTTTGGTATTGATTTTTTGTGATGTAGGATATTTGATTGATTATTTTTTAACGTCATTATAAAAACTGCATCAAAATCTTTTTAACATTTAAATTCAACATGCTTATAACAATGTATGTATTTATTATAAAAAAAATAAATAAAAGTTAACAGCGGCCGTTTAACATTATTAATAGAGTTATTTAATATCTATATTAGAATTTGCAGTATAGTGTAGTGCAAGTATTACAATAAAATTCTATTGATAAAAACTCTGACATGAAATCGGAGAAATTCTCTCTATTTTATATGTGAATTTAAAACAATAGAGCTAGCTACCGTTTATGAATCGACCAACTTTTTAATATTTGTACAATTTCATATTGAAAATGTATACAGAATCGATCTTTTGTTTACTTTTATAACACGTCAGCTGGTGATTTTTGGTTTTGTAAATTAATATTTTAATTAATGTTCGAATCTTGATGGTCGATGATCGTTAATGTAAAAACATTAAAATAAAATAAAAACATACTTTAAATTTTTTTTTGTCATAATACAATTTTTTGAAGAACTTATATTATATAAAATAATATTAAAAACAAAAAATAATGTTAAAAACAAAAACTCGACTGTTTAAAACTAAAAAGAAAGAAAATAGCCCATTAGTTCATTAGTTTTATCGGTCGGGACTTATAAAATATTTTGGGGCTACTTATGAAGATTTAATTGTTTGAAGAAATATAAATACCGACTGTTAATCCTAAAGAACTATTGGGGTTATTTTTTATTCTTTTGTTTTTCTTTTATGCAGTCGGTTTTTATGTTTAACTAGCGGCCTGCTCGCGGCTTTGCCCGCTTGAATTACATGATTATTCATTTAAGAAATATAAATATTACAAACAGCCTTAATTATTAATTAATTGATTTGGATAAGTACTCACAATATTATTTGTAAAATAACTTATATTAGCTCCTGTACAGTTTTTAAATTAGTAACATATATTATTAGTTAAATATATAATTGGTATACAGAATATACATAGAAAGCACGTTTTTAGGCATTTTTATATAATCTATAAAATAATCAACATTTTCGGACAGGTTCAAGTCGTACTCATGCCCCAAGAGTTTTCGTACCAGTTTCATGAAAGGAGATACACCAAAAGAATGAGTAATTAAGTTGTCATTTTGTATCAATTTTAGTACAGATTAAAATTTGTACTTAATGGTTTTTTGTGACACAAATACAAATAAGTAGTCAATTTTTGAAAAATAATTTTGGAATTTTCCTTTATACGTGCCGTAAGTTTTAACTTCTTAACAAATTTCGAAATTGTATATCAACGGGAAGTACCCTATAGTTATGATAGAAAATGCGACAAAAAACAAAGCATAAACTCTCATATTTCATCGTCATTTGATTGCGATGATTTAGAAGATAGATTTTCGTGCTCTAAGGGAATATAGACTTGAACATTGAGGTATCTAACCTTTAACCGATCTTGTACAAAATAGTCTTGACAGACGGACAGACGGACAAACAACAAAGTTATTTTATAAGAATTTTGAGGTATGTACCCTAAAATACCCTTGGCACATACATACATGCAACATACAGGTGCAATAGTGCAATGTCGGTACGTGTCGCTTGTAAGTTATGAAATAATACTGCGGGATATTTTTATAAACAGTGTCAGAGCATTTTTTCTTGAGACACAATTTTTTAGAGGTTGCTACCAAAAGTGATTTTTTTAATACGTTTCTTAAAAAAATATTAATAACATAAACGAACGAACGGACTGAAGAACCTATTCAAAATATTTCTTTGAATATTAAGTCATTCTTTATCACTGTGTTAAATAATTAAGAATTAAGCTAGACTGTTACGAAGGTAATCTTCACCAACAATTCAATTTAGTTTACTTTGTAGTTAGTACTATGAACAATTGTACTTTAAAAACGTAACGTATCATGTGTAGTCAATAGATATCATTGCGTATGTTTCTTTTTTTTTTAAAAATAAATATCTTTAAAACTTTAAGTACATTATTTTTTGATAGAGTGTAGCGGTAACCTTTCCAAACTATATTTTCTTTTATGCACAGCGCCATCTATTTAAGATCCCATCGCAATTAGTGATAGCGTTACGTGTATGAAAGAGAGTATCAAGATTCGTTAGTACCTACTATTTTTGTCAATAGATAGCGTTACTTGTATCGATTTTTTAATATCTCAAATATTAACTTCTTGAAAACTTAAATACTTATATCTTTTGATAGAGTGAAGCGATTACAATGAAATAAACACTAAAAGCTACTTTGATTTATTTGTAATTTTTATGTATTTAAGTTTCTTAAATTTATTGTGTACTTTTTACGTTATACGTGTTTACATAAACAGACAAACAGACAAACAGATAAACAGACAAACAGACAAAAATTCCAAAAATGTTGGAAATGGATTCTGTTAATTATCCTTTAACACCCTGGCTATTTTTTTTTTAAATATTTTCAATGTACAGAAACGACTTTTCTACAGATTTATTATAAGTATAGATAATTATTTTTTTTATTAGTGTAATGCTAAAAATAATCATGATATACCTTTTTCAAATTATTTGATACCTTTTTGAAATCCTTGTATTGAGCCCTTTAATTTAATACCTATATAACAGTATTCAATTTTTTTTTTCACTAAATACAATGGCGTTGCACCGCCACCATGTTTAATTTTTATTAACATCACTTATTTAGAGCACTTGGGCTACTAAGAGGAATTTAACGATACCTCAATTATGCGAATCCGTTCAGCGGTTCTGGAGATATGAAATAATAAAGAATGTTAAATACATAGATGCCATAAATGCAATAGAGGCCAGTCGTGGCGCAGGGGCATAAAGTGTTATGGATGGGGATGGGGATGGGGTTATGGATTCGAACCCCACTCGAGGAGATGAAACATTTACTTAAATTTATAATTTAAATTTATATTTTCATTTCTTCGCTTTGGTGTCAAAGCGCGGCGTTGAGTTTTGCCACTTAACACGCAATGCCTCCAGAATTCGGCAGAAAGTGGGGAATGGAGTGTCTTAACACTGTGTTCCGTCTGCCTACCCTGCTGTGTGCGGGATACAGCGCGTGAAGGTGATTTTTTTAAAAATACTTACATATATACAAGACACGCGTGAAAAACATAACCCAGTCACATAATAACAAACATATTATATTTATATAAACAATAATATATACTTATATGCAAAACAAACGAATACCAAGTGGCCATCTGTTCACACTCTAACTTCTGACTAAATAACTGGCTAACTTCAATTTCAACTTACGCTACTTCAAACAAAGCGCATAATAATATTATTTTACGCTAGACTCTTCCGCAAATTTTGTTTTAAATTTCGAATAATGATATAAATATTATAAAATTTTAACACAAATTATGCAATATATGTATAAAAGCGCAGCGTTCAGTTCCGCCACTCAACACGCTATGTCACGAAAGAATGGTCGGACAGTGGGGAGCGGAGTATCTTAAACCTTAACATTAATAACACTCTATTCACTCTACCTACACTGCGAGAAAAAACATTAAATTCAATAATTAAAAGCGTACGTATATAAAAATATATATAAGAAAAGATTTTATGAAATAATTTAATAAACTTCCTCACTGAAAAGAAATACAGTCGAAATGAGAACCTCATCCTTTTACAAAAGTCAGTTTAAAAAGGATTTTGTACTGTATTCTGAAAAGGATATATATACATCTCCCATACAATGCCAGCTTCTCAAACAAATTATTTTATTTTAATCTTCGTAGTAATTTAAAGTCATTCGGATATGCGTGACGGCTTGTTGTTGTATTTTATCTCTATCTTTCTTCGGCCTTCTGAGTTCTGATCCTTAGAGTGTAAGTTGAATATCAATTAGATTTTACACTCGTTCGTCGTCGATTTTACACTTATCGTATTTGGCTGTTAGACGTACCATCGCGTTACAGCCACAGCCTTGCACCCTTGGACGAAAGGCCTCCAAAACTCTATTTACAACCAAATCGAAATCAGCCCAGCAAATTTAGACTTATTGACATATAGCATATAATGACAGGATGTGTTCCACGCGAGGGCCGATACCGCACCGATTAATGTTCCATGTCTGATGGATGAGGGCCGCACAAATGAGTCGCTTTGTCACACGTACCGTCTCCCATCGATCACACAAATGTATGAGCGTCAGGATGAGGATGCTTAGGATTTAAATAAATCAAACAAATCAGCTTCACGCTGTATCCCGTACACGAGAGGGTAGGCAGAGGGAACCTAGTGTTAAGACACTCCGTTTCCCACTTTCCGCCGAGTTCTGGAGGCATTGCGTGTTGAGCGGCAGAACTCAGGGCCGCGCTTTGCCTCGACACCAGAGCGAAGAAATGAAAATATAAATGTAAATAAATATTTCGCTTCCTCGAATGTAGATTGAACCCACAATTTTTTGATTTTACAATCACACTTATTGCCTCAGCACGAGACACTATACTGTTGTCCATCTTCCATCCAATTTCAGAGAATTGCGTTTAGGGTCCTGTAAAATAATTTAAATACAAACATAGCCTTGATGGAGCTATAAATATTTATGACTACTACTACTAGTTATATTGACAATTTATACATTTAACAAATCCAATACAATTTAATGTAAATACAAAACAATGAAATTACTTTGCCCAACTAGATCTTATAGTACGAAACTTGATCGAATGCCACCTCGTGGCCACTTTAGTCGTATAATAGGCCCATCAATTGACTATCTAGTGCTGTAGCGGTAAGAGCTTAAAGTTTATTGTGATTACAGCAATTTGTTAAATATCTGTTGTATTAGAGTGCTTTTTTTGCAACTTCACGCTGTATCCCATATATGGCAGGGTGGACAGAGGGAACCAAGTGTTGAGACATCTCATTGCCCATTTTCCGAATTTCGAGACATTTGATGCGCTATGTCTTGTTACCAAAGCGAAAAAAATATTAAATAATTTATTCCTCCGAGTGGCAATCGAACCCACAACCCTCGCGCTTGCAGTCAGACCCTGTGCAGCAGCACCACGTCGGCCTCAATCAAATGATATACTATAATAAATTATATTGAGGCAGTCGTGAACAAAAAAAACAAAAATGGCACAAAGTGTGACTGTAAAACCGACTGGTTGTGAGTTCAATCCCCACTCGAGGAGATGAAATATTTATTTAAATTTATATTTCCATTTCTTCGTTTTGGTAAAGCGCGGCGTTGAGTTCTGCCACTCAACACGCAATGCCTCCAGAATTCAGCAGAAAATGTGGAACGGAGTGTCTTAAGACTAGGTTCCCTCTAGGTGCTGTGTGCGGGATACAGCGTGAAGCTGATTTTTTTTTATTGAAGGTACATTCTATTATAGACCAAATAAATAAAATAGTAATATTTTATTTATACAAAAGAGATTGTTTTTAGAAAAAGGCTTTACTTATATAAATTCGAAAATACACGAACAAGGTCTGACTTGCAAATTTTTACAAAAGGTTTCCTTCGCTACAATGCACTGAATAAATTACTTAGTAAACGTTATTGATACAAGATTTATTAACACGCTATATCAAACCTATAGCAGGGCAGGCAGAGGTAACCGAGTGCTAAGACACTCCGTTCCTCACCTTTCCCCAATTATTGAAACGTTGTCGTCAACATCAGACGCGTGGTCTAAAACGAGTTTAATCCAACAGTCATCAATTCTGCGGTAAATATGACCGTTTTACTGCCACCTCAGCTTGCTTTTTCCTTCTTTTTGCTGTGTCTAGTACTTTTTATTCTTTATTTACCTCAACCCTACCTCAATAAATATCTTATTTATTGTGCATAAAGAAAAAATGCTTAAATACTCATAAATTATTAAAATACAACTTCAAGCTTCACAGCTTTACCCTATATAGCCGGATAGGTAGAGAGAACCTTCATTTTTCATCCTAATTACGTAAGTCAAAAATATATAACGAAGCGGGGCCCGTGGGCCTGGGTCCTGACCCGTTAGATCATCCTTCATACTCAGAACGCGGTGAAGTCAGATGACGTCTTAGTACAACCGTTCAATATGCCACTCGAAAGAGAAGTGTAGTCTGCATCGTTTTTTTCTTTTTTTTTTCGAATGGACTTAATGCTGTTGACCTGGACTGGTCTTGACAGCGTCACCGGACTGGGAGGGGCGAGTGTAGCTCGCCCCTGAAGAGAAAAATTATGAGCTTTGATGGACGCTCATGAAGTGTTGGCGATCGCGGGGGAATGCCCCGCGTACGCTAATCATGGGGGATTTCGACCGTTGGGCCCCGCCGCGCCGAGGCGCGGGCGTGCCGTGAGATATGACTGGCCTCGCCGCCTCTTACGGCGGCGGATAGTCTGCATCGCTCGCCCCCACTATTATAAGAGCGAAGCGTCATTCACCCCACTTCCCTAAAAGCTGACAATTGACATTGACAACTGACAATGTTGCCATCCTCTTAATACGCCCATGTCAAACGACTTGACGTTCCGTATTCATACTCTCATACTGACAGATATATGTTAGAAAAATATTTATTAAAATATTTAAAAAATTACAAATTACATTTAAATAACAATTTCTTTCATATAAATTGAAATGATATTGTGATACAAATGGCATAATATAAAGAAAATATTAAATATTTTGATAATTTCTCAGAAATTTAATATAATGTGTGACGTTTAAAAATTAAAAAATGTCGTATATAACGCGTAAATTCCGATCGGATGGAAGAGATTTTGAGATAAAAAGTAGCCTACAAATTGCTTCACAGCTTCATCTTTCTGTGAATAACTCATCAAAATCGACATAAATAATATACATTAATAATATAATATTCTTTATTGCATTCAACATAAAAAAAAAACATTTAACAGGAAAAAAAGTTAGCCTTGGTGGACTTATCTCTTTAAGAGATTTCTTCCAGCCAACCTGTGAAAGTGGGTGAAAGTATATAGCGAGAAGACACATTAAGATTTAGATACACTTCACACTTGCTGGCAGAACTTAACGTCGCCTTTTGTCTGATCATTAAACTCATAAAGTTACTGAGTGACTGACAGATTACGCACAGCCGAAACTAATCGGCGTTAAACGGTAAATTTTGGTATGCAGGTTCCATGAGAAGTATAGAGGACTAAGCGTACCAAGAGATGATTTACCGATTCATACTGGAACAGCAAAAAAACAGCATTTTACGTTTTATAGTCTACACAAATTATCTTACGAGCTGCGACTAGTATGGATAAAAAAACTTACTTGCATTAAGGACAAAAAAAATTGTAGAATTTCAACAGAATTGTCCCAAAAAACACATTTCAGCACATTGCAATTTGAGCTACGCGAGGAAATGGAAGGGAATTTTTAAAAAATCATCTCAACTTAATGTGTTCAGAACTTAAATTGGATATCACCCGGGGGTACATTAAGTGGGATCGACATGAAATAGGCGTGGCGTCAGGTATTGTAGCTCATGTACGCTACTTTGGAGCCAATTACCAGATATAAACATGGATGTGTCTATAACATTCGATCGTTAAGATTTGTCTTAAAACATTTATATAATTATAAATGTTAGATGTACATATATGATATTTTATAAATAATAGAATTGGACTTAAGTAAGTAAATTATGGCTAATAAAAAAGCACATTTTAATGCTTTCCAACTATAATATATAATATCTATTATAAAACCAGAGGCCAATCGTGGGGCAGCGGCACGAAATGTGACTGTAAAACCGACTGGTTGTGGGTTCGATCCCCACTCGAGGAAATGAAATATTTACTTAAATTTATATTTCCATTTCGTCGCTCTGATGTCGAGGTTAGCCTCGGCGTTGAGTTCTGCCACTCAACACGCAATGTCTCCAGAATTCGACAGAAAATGGGGAACGCAGTATCTTAACACTAGGTTCCCTGTGCATATTCTGCTGTGTGCGGAATACAACGTGAAGCTGACTTTTTTATTATAAAACTGGCGAGTTTTAATATACTAATCTGAAAAGTACTGGTTCGAATTGAAAAAAAATTGTGTTTGTCTCATTTATTCTTTTTAATATCATAACCCTTTGTACCTGTGGTCGGAGTTACGGCAGGTACTTAGAATGTGTCACAATACACAAATCTTAATAATTTCTATTACACCATGCGGGCGAAGCCGCAGATAAAAAGCTAGTAAAAAAACAGCTTCACGCTGTATCCCGCTCACAGCAGGATATGCAGAGGGAACCTAGTGTTAAGACACTCCGTTCCCCACTTTCCGCCGAATGTTGGATGCATTGCGTGTCGAGTGATGGAACTCAACGCTGCTCTTTGCCTCGACACCAGAGCGAAGAAATGGAAATATAATAAATTTAAATAAATATTTCATTTCCTCGAGTGGGGATCGAACCCACAACCGTCACGTTACAATCACACCCTTGTGCCCCTGGGTCAAGACAGCCTCTAGTAGCTTATACAAATATACTTACTATTCATCCATTAAATTGATATTAAGAAAATTCCATAAACCACCCAAGCTATGGGCAATCCTAGACACAACTAAACAGAACATAAATCAATTATGAAATATAAAACAATAGTGATCACTCAAACGGGCGGCGTCCAAGAGATGAGACGTCCCTGGAGGACATCAATCTATGCCGCCACATTGCTTCTTGATTAATTCATTGCCTCATAACTAAAGGACAGTTGTGTATTGCCAGCGATAGTTTGTGAATTTAGAAACGGATTTAAATTACATTTTTTATTTGAATCTTTTCAATTTTTTTTTTAATAAAGGGGCCATAGTGATGCTAATTTCCTAGTTCTGGTAACAAGATAAAGCGTATCGTGTGTTCCGTCACTGAACTGGACTGATTTGAAAATTGGGCGGAAAATAGGGAACGGAGTGTCTTAACACAAGCTATCATCTACCTACCCAGCTATATGTGAAACACAATATGATACCTAAAAACGACTTGACCGAATCAATAAATATCCGTATAATAAAAAAACGTATAAAAAAACGAGAGATAATCCGTAATAAAAAAACGAGCTTCTGCATGAATGTATTTAGCCATGTGGCTTCTATACGGCGCATACTGTCATCCAGCAATTAGAGAAGATCAGTGTCGAATTTTGCCGAAGTCAGTGAGACCAATTTCAATCATATCGTCTTTATCGTCATGCATGCAACGTACTAATGGTCCTAAACAGTTATTCGCTAATCTCTACTAGTACACGTGGACCTACGCAAATTACCCATATACCTAGTCAATTACATGAGAACCTAGAGATATCACTGATGCATCTATATAAGGCAAGCTAAACAAATAGATAAATATCTACTGAAATAATAACGTACTTATAGAAATATATACATCCCAAGAATTAAGGTGAAGGAAGGAGGTGTGTGTGTTTAATGCCAATTTAATGATAATTGACATTTCTAGGTGTGGTTTTAAGCCGATTAGAGAAATAATTATGAAAACTGTATGGCAGTCAGATCAGACAAAATATTAACATAGTGTAAAACCTCTAAAGAAACAAGTCGTAAATCAATAATTTAAATAAAATTAATACCGCCACTGGTAAACAAGCTTAAATAAATTAAACTGCCTTGTTGTTTCTTAGTTGATTTATCATTTTGCTTGTCAACAAGACAAGGAGACCATTTGATCCCCGGTATTATTAACTATTCCGAGATAATCCACTTCAAATACGCGTTCAGTATAGCGAAGCTGAAACATCTTGAAGATGATTCATCAAACGCTGTCTAACAAATGTATAAACGTCAGAAGACTGCAAATTGGCTAACTTCTATCGTGGCTAAGGAAATTGTTCGGAATTTAGGCTGTCGTAGCTCAGTGATGATGATAAGTAATGTTTGTCGGTTCGAATTATAACCACGTGGATTGTGAAAATAAAAATATTTAATTTTTTTTAACAGGAAATGCTACTTAGGTGTGATGCATTATAAGGAAGGATTATTAAAGTCCCGCACCGCAAATGGAGCAAAAATTTTAATAGAAAATGGAAGACGGAGCATCGAAATACTATGTTCTCTATAGCTACCTTCCTATATGCGAGTAAAAATCACCAGTACAATTCTCTCGACTTACTAACCATTAGATCGAGTCTGTAAGATCGGGTCTGTAAGACCCGATCTAATCGCTTGAAAAAATTAGTGCTTGAACTTTAGTGCTTGAAAAAATTTGATTTTTTTTTATTTTACGTAAAAAGCGTACATCTGTTGGATTGTTATTTTTATTTTACTATTTAATGTACGTGAAAGAAACTCGAATTTGGATTTGTGAGTTGATTGCCGCATAATTTTTATGTTTTAATGATATTTACTTAAAAACATAAAAAATCGGACTATGCATACTACTAATCAACAACATGAGCACTATACTATTTCTAAATGTGAAGAACGTGTTTTGACATTAAAGTTTCTCCAACTGCCCTCTGAAATACAGCGTAAGGCTGAAAAAAAAGGTTATTATATAAAATAGCTTTTGAAATATAAACTTTTCACTACGAACTTCATAAATGCCACCACATTTTGTACTGAAAGAGACACAAGGGAGTGTCTGTATTATTCTCAACGTTATTATGAAAAGTCAATAAGCATGGTTACATGTACTTTGTGTAAATAAGGGGACTTTTGCAAGAATATTATAATATAGATTTGAAAAAATATATAATTTACTATATTTTTAAAATTAACAATTATTTTTACTATTAGCCATGATGAAGCCAGTTAGAAATTATAAATGCAGTAGAGAACGCACAGTCAGGAGACGTCTCTACGCAAAGCCAAAGTGTCAAGCCTTTCACAGATCATTGGGTCCCCAATGATTCAAACGGCTCTACGTTGTATGCGATTAAATGGTTTAAGCTGATACCGGGATGCACCAGCCCAGACATGAGAACAGTACTTCATATGAAGCCCAACCTGGACCCTATTGGATATTGTGGATTTAACATTTTCAAGACATGGACTCATATATTGCCGGCTTTAACGGTAAGAAACTAGCAATTCTAAAGATATGATTTATCAAAATCTGTCTTCCTAGTCTCAGGCTTAGTCAGCCTACCTCCCAGATAAATTCGCCAATAACTGAACTCCGTCAGTATTCCCTACATTTGGTTTACAAAAGTAAAATTGGTTTTCGATACTCTGTGCGTAATATTTCTTAATATATCAAAACTAATGGCTTAAATTGTAGGGGAAAGCCTAATTATTTTCAATTCTTTGGGTCGATAAAAGCAGCATATCGTACCATTGAGCTCCACTCATTACGCGATGTCTCGAAGGTGTGGTAGTAAGTAGGGAAGAGAATGTCTTAACAATAGAGTCCCTTTGCCTAGCCTGTTCTTCAAGAGATACAGCATGAAGCTAAAATATAAAACAGGAAGAGAAAAAAAACATAAAGGCATTTATTTACCTTTCCCAGCTCAAATATAATCTACCTAAAAACGCAAACACAGCTACATACAAAAAAACGTGGCCATTTTTTAAAAACGAATTTTATTTAGTGGTTTGAACATACAGTACTGAACGGACAGAGGGAACAAAAACAAAATAACACAACATTCCTTTATGTCAGTGTAGCATACCATGAAACCCCGATAAAAATCCTCGCATTGTGGACGCGGGCAAAGAAAACTTTTCACTTCAGCTCTACAGCGGTTGACCATTGAAACTTCCAAATATTACGTTCGAATACTGCCCCCACCTCATAGTGTTGTACGCTTTCAGTTCTGCGGTTTTTGTTATTGTTAAACGAGTGAATGTATTTCCCTTGAGTATCTGTACAGTACCTTCCTTGTATCCTGCTTATAATTTATTATTTTAATATTTTATTCAGCTTCACGATCGCCCGTATAGCAATGTAGGCAGAGGGAACCTAGTGTTAAAACTCTCCGTTCCCCATTTTCCGTCGAATTTTCGAACCGTTGCCTGTTAAGTGGTAGAAATTAACACCTCGCTTTGCCTTGCTACCAGAGAGAAGAAATTAAAATATTAATTAATAATAATTAATTTCCCCGACTGAATATCAAATTTACTGAACTGAACTGAACGTCGTCGTTTACAGTCACGCGCTTGTGCCTCTGCGCCACGACGGCCTCCCTAATAACATTATAATTTTATATAATATTTTTTAACATAAATGTGAAGATTTGTAAGGAATTAAGGATAGATGTGTGTCCACTTTTTAAATGAAACTGTTTTAACCGGATTAATCGCGTATATTTAAGAATATATATTTTTGGAAAGCCGACGATTCAAACACTTTGCAGTAGTCCGTGTTTGAAATACAAAAACATCCTAATTTCAATAGAGACGATGGCTGGAAACTTTCTGCCACCCTGGGACCCACTCATAAAATCATTGTACTCTTAACCCACCATACCAGAGGGCAAGATACTATCAGTTCATTCTGCAGGAATCCAGGGCAGTACGCGAGGCAACTAAGAAATCGTTGGCGGTAGTTTGATATAATAATTATGTGAATTAACAGACGAATACCACCTCAATCTACCCGTGACCACGGACTGCCGCAAAGTGTTCGAAACGTCGAGTTTCCAAAAATGTATAATCTTAAATAAACGCGATTAATCTGGTTAAAATAGTTTCATTTAAAATGTGTAATAATCTTGAGAATCAAAGAACTTATTATGTGTTCCACTTTCTCCCAAAATCTACTGAATACGAGATTTAGATGACACAGATACAGTAATATAGCTTATACATCAGCATAATACAGACAAATTATATAAAGATTTTCTATAAATTGGCTAATTAATACAACAATACCTTTAAGCGGGACATGCCACGCGTGGGTCACTACTACAAAAAAAATAAAAACATTAGTAATTTTGACATTTAATCTAAGAGCATACTAACGACGTATCACGCAAGTAAGTACCTATACAATATAACGCCACGCTTTGCCTCGACACCAGAGCGAAGCAATGGAAATATATATTTAAATAAATATTTCATTTCCTCGAGTGGGGATCGAACCCAAAACCAGTCGCGTTTACAGTCACACATTTATGCGCCTGCGCCACGACTGGCCTCAAGAAATTATATATACATTCTTCAAACAGAAATATCCCACTATCAATCAACAGCTAAATTTTATATGATAGTCCGAAACGGACGAGGGTCCATTGTAAGGTGTCTAAATTGAAAATTTATACAGAAATCGGGCAGGATGGAATGGAAATCAGCCACGCAGGTGTTACGATATTGTTTTGGGGAATATTGAATTTTGCTCGACTTTTACAGGTTGCTCGGATTAGATACGGTGCGGACTGCATACATTTGAATAATGCTTCAGCTGCGCCTCTAAGTAATTGCTTGACTTTTAAATTTTTACTATACTGTAGTCTTACTTATTTTTAAAATAAAAGTAGTAGTAGAGGCTGTTGTAACACAGCGGCACAGAATAGTAGTAGGACTCTAATTGCAACGGTTTTTCGTTCGATTTCCACTTGAGGAATGCAGTATTTTCATTTTTTTGCTCTGACAATAAGATAGAGCGCGTTTTGTATTTTTTTTAAATCAAATGACAGACATTGGGCCCATACCCTTTTTGTCATATCATTGTTATTAAATGTTTAAGCAATTTTTTTCAATAACGATTTTAAATATTATAGTAAATGATGCCTGACCGAGATATTTTTTAAATGTCTTCCAAAGAAGCGGTGTTTAATTTCAAAACTCAACATACAATGTCTCGAAAATTGCTGTGTTGTGTTGTTGTTAGTGCGAAACGAAGTATCTTAACACCAGATACGTTCTGTCTACCCTGTTATGTGTGGAATATAATGTGAAGCTATTTTTTTATCATTTGTTGAAAGATTTTTTACGTGCTACAATATTTACGACGATTTTATTTTATGCCAATATTTTTCTATTTCTATTAAGCTTTAGAAAGAGTAGAATTTTCACTATTGTCATAATAAGAGAAGCAGTGTACGCTCCTTCATCTTAAGAATTTATCACAAAAAAACAATATATATAATAATACGGACAATTTTTTTATTATTTTATTATAGGACAAGTCGTTGCCTACAAAAATTTAAAGAAATCGTGTCTTAGTGCTCCCCTAAACTCCCTAAGCGTAATGTGGGGACACATGCCATATATCAACTTCAAAGTAAAATCGTCTGTACGTTGTCTGTAAGTTACTCAGTAACGGAACATTTTGTGTATACTGTATATATAAATTATATAGACACAAACGTATGTTAAAGATGTTCAGATGAAGTGTTTGACATTTTATTGGACCATACAGCATTCAACTTTTTTTAAAAGCTCTGCTTTTTAATTCCGTAATTGTGGTAACTGTTTATGTTTACCGATAATAATATACTGACCCAACTTATTTGTAATATGTCATAGCATCCAGAATTCGGCGGAAAGAGGGAAGCGGAGGGTCTTAACGCTAGACTCCCTCTGCCTACCTTGCTAAAAAAATACTATAGCAAGTATAATATACTATGGGAATGTTGGTAGAAGACATGCAACTCCCACGCAACTGCTCGGAGCACAACAGTATTGGCATATTTTATATTTATAGTATTCAGTATTTACTTTTTTTTCACGTTTTCTTCTAAAAATAAGAAGAACAACAAGAACAGAACCAGTGAAGCACCGTTAGTTCATATAAACCTAAAATTAAATTGTAATTTATGCAGATGGCAATCTCACCTAAAGACATGTCTGAATTTAGTCATTCAGCGATCTCCTCCGTATGGAAATTATTCCTAATGAAATGAGCATTTGGTTTTCATTTGAGTTTCTACTGTCGTATTTAAGGTAGCAGCTGTCTGTCACGTTACTTTTTTTTTAATTTGTCGTAGTATAACTTATTCAAAAAGAAAGAGAATTAGAAAAAAAAATATTAAAATGTAACAAGATAAGAATTTGAGTCATCTTGGACGAATTTTAAGATTTCTCTAATGAATATTATAACAATTTTTAGCAAATATATCTTTTCAACATTATATACATACCTAAGTGATTTCCTGTAAAACCTTTTTTTTTATCAACTTCACGCTGTATCCCGCACTCAGCAGGATAGGCAGAAGGAACCTAGTGTTAAGAAATTGAAAAATTAAATTGTTTACTTTTGTTTCCTTTGTTGAATTCTGAAGGTATATCGTGTCGACAATCAGATAATATCTAACAACATTTTTTTAAGTTCACACTGTATCACGCACATGGAAGGGTAGGTAGAGGATGTCAGGGAACCTAATGTTAAGACACTCCGTTCCCTTTAAGACACTTCCGTCCCCACATTCCGCCGAATTTTTGAGGCATTGTTTATTGAGTGACGGACTTTGTCTCGTTACCGGACGGGAACGTAGTGTTAAGACACTCCGTTCCCCAATTTCTGCCGAATTCTGGAGGCATTGCGTATTGAGTGGCAGAACTCAACGCCGCGTTTAACCTCGACACCAGAGCGAAGAAATACTAATATAAATTTCAGTAAATATTTCATCTCCTCGAGTGGGAATCGAACCCACAACCAGTCGGTTTTATAGTCACACCTCGTGCCGCTGCGCCACGACTGGCCTCAAATACTCGATATATTGTATGTTAAATATGTATTTTTTTGTCAATATTTAATATTATCCTATCTATCGGAATAATATTTATATTTCAAACAATATGTAAATCATTCCATGAAAAATATTAACTCAACCCGAACTATAAATATGTTTTTATATAATGTTTAAAAATATTATTATTTGAACTAGTTAGTTACAAAAATGATCTAAGCATTTCACTAATTCTGAAACCTAGCCTTATAGGTAATATAAATGAAAATAAATTAATAGAATATAATATATTTATACGCGCGTTTATAGTCACACAAGCGCGACGATCGTAGGTTCGATCCCACTCGCAGGAATTAATAATTTAATATTTTCGTTTCCCTCTAGTAACAAAATAAACAACACAACTTAACACACAATGTTCCAAAAATTGGGCGGGAATAGGGAACGGAGTTTGCTAACACTATTTTTTTTTTGCCTATTGCATGCAGAATATGACGTGAAACTAAAAAAAACTTTAAATTCATAGTCCCTTTAAAAACAACCTACAAAATTAATGAAACACTCCATATTTTCTTTTAGTTATATTAATTAAGTTATATAGGAAAAAAAGGGTTTGTGAACAAACGGACGTCGCAACTGAGCCCTGACATTGATTTATGAGATCTATTTCTATTATGATCTCGGGAACGCTGGTGAAAATTTTCCAATGAAAGATTATATAGAGATTTCGTTTTAATATCTTAAAGGAAAACCAATTTGAATTTGACATTCACTTTAAATAAAGGGCTGATTAAAGTTTGATCAAAATGGCTATACTTCATACTTCAATTGATGTTAAAATTAATGGAGAATAAAAATCGTCTTATAAGAATTTTTATTATGAAACAATTCTTATAAATTCTATATAAAAATCGAATGCGTGACGTAAATATGTAAATAAAGACAGCTGATATGAGCGTAGGAACAGGAAGAGCTGGGACGTTTGTGCCGACTTAAGAATAGTCGTGCCGTGTGATGTCTGGTACTGGTGGTTTCGTAAGAGTCGACTAAAGTACGTGTGGTAGAGTCACGTCGCCAGCAATGGCAACACGCATGAGCAGACTCGTTACCACCCCCGGCATTTAAAACCGGCGTTAAGTAGTGGCTTTATGCCACTGCGTTTCGCATCAGGTAATGCCGGGCTCCGGCGCCCAACCCACCTTAAAGGCAGGCAACGCGCCTGTAGCTCCTCTGGTGTTGTACGGAGTCGTGGGCGGCGGTAGTCACTTACTATCAGGTGACCCGAACGCTCGTTTGCCTGGTCGTTATCCATAAAAAAAGAGTCTTGTATCCAATTGAAATTTACCAACAAAAAATACCCTGAATTTAAATTTAAAGACCCACCAATCCACACGGAACATAGTGTCTTAACACTAGGTTCCCTCTGCCTATAACAGGATACAGCGTAAAGCTTAAAAATTTTTAGACCTAATATACTAATAATATATAAATATACAATATATAAATTAATTTCTGTTTGTTCATAATCCTACGTATCAGTGCGACGTGTACTAAAGCCAATTTAACCTGTTCAGGATGAACGGACGATTGTTCCTTGCCTAATATCAATTATACATATATAGTGTATGGGGAGATCTCACGTTGTAGATTAGGGGTCAAAATTGAAATGTCTTAATTACAGCACTATTAGAGTATAGTTAGTGACTGACTATGTATGCTGGGTGGTTCTAGGTTTAATTATTTCAATAAGTTTTGTAGTTATACTTGACGTAGTTCGCCTTTTTTTTATTTTGATAATACAATAATATGGCTACTGGTTGTCGATATGTTTTTATTGACACTCTCAAAATTATGGAAATCGGAGAACGCCTTAACGCTTAGTAAACTCTAACAATTTCACAAGAAGAGAAAGTAACGTGAATATATCTACATTTATAAAGTTACTAATGAAAACTGAATTTAAAAATATACTTTCAATAAAATTATATTTTTCTCGTCTTTTGTGATAATATGTCAATATCTATAGAAATGTTTTAAGAAAAGAATACCTAACCTAAATCATATTATTTTTATAAGAAAATTTGAAGTTAACTTTATTACAGTACTAAAATTTATACATAAAAATTTTATACATTGGAACAAAATGAAAGTAAATAATTTTCAAGATTGCAATCTAGATATCCAATCGAATAAACTATGGATAGACACACTTATGTAGATAATGACTATGATACATCAAGATCGCGCTGAAGATGTCTAGAGTAGAATAGATGCTATTTTTCTTGTAAAAAAATCGATCAATGACCTTGAAAGATAACAAACACAAGGGTCGTGGGTTCCTCCCGAGTAGAGCCATTTTTTCAGCGTCACGGTGTATCCCGTATATAATAAATTAAGCAGATAGAAGTGATCAAGATAGTATAAGATATTCCATTGTCTGTTTCTCTTCCAATTTTAGAGCCTTGGCGTATTGAGTGGCGGAGCTCAACAACGCGCTTTGTCTTAATTTGTTTGTTGTGTTGAAATAATTATTTCCAACTAGTGACAATCGAACCCACAGCCGATGTTTCCAGCCAGACGCCGCGCCACGACAAATTATTTGATTATATTTAAATGATTTCCATTTTCCTTATCTGGTGAACCAAACTGTGGTGTTTGGCGGCGTAACTCAACGCTCTTAGTTTAAAATTGAGTAGAACACGGAGTATCTGAACACTTGGTTATCCAATCTTTCTCTGATATCATATGTGGGTAGTAGCGTAAAACTACAAAAACTAATTCGAAGTGCCAATTAACTATCAAAGTTTTAATTAAAAACTCGACATTGCAAAGATAATTAATATTATGTCGATCATTTTTTAAGAGATTTAAAACTTGGTTCCTTTCTATAGTCGGGACCGCAGGTTTTAAAGAAATAAAAGTTTCTCTACAAAGTTTTTGCTTTCTTAATCAATTTTAATTTTAACATTAACTTTATATTTCGGTTCTGACTGTTCTTGAATTATACAATAAATGTTTCGAAAAATAATCAAAATATATAATTCCTAAGGACTTGTGTTTGTCCTAAGCTTCTGGATTGATTTGAATTAAATTTTCTGTATATACTACATAACTACCTAGATAGTTACATTCAAATGAACCTGGTTTGTGACATTGACATCGATATGTGCTGTATTAGACCTGTTTTACTATAAGAAATCATGTTTTACTGCGTTTATTGTGATACTGCTCTCCAGATATATTTCGTAATAATAACACCAGTTCATGATGCAAATTATATTTAGAGTTCAGTTTTATTTTTTCCACGTACAGAAAGGTAAGCGACAGTGAACCTACTCAGTTTTGCGTTTTCCACCCCAATTTAGAATAACGCATGTGGATCGGCGGAACTCAACGCTGCGATTGTTCTTGTCAGATTTTTGAAATGAAAATAATGCATTCCCCCGACTAGTAATGGAACTCCCAACCATCATGTTTACAGTCAAACGCTGAAATATAATATAGCTAACTATTCAAAATGTTTTTGTTTTGATAGCTGATTCTACGTTTACCTAACTACCATTTAAGTGATTGCTTCATTTGAATCTAAAATAGAGAAGATAGTGACGTTGCATAAAATATTTGCGGTAGGTAGAGGGCATCTGGTGTTAAGACACTCCGTTTCCGTCTTTCCGCAGAATTCTAATCCTCGAGTGGGGATCGAACCCACAGCCAGTCGATTTTACACTCACACTTTTTACCCCTGCGCCACGACTGGCCTCTAAATAAAAATATAAATTTTCGATTTTAATATAATCTCTATATATAATAAGACAATAAAAATATTTTGTCTGTACATTTAGTAATTTTGACTGAAATGGATAGAGGGACACTTAAAAAGAATAATAGAAAGCAAAAAGATTTTTTTTGAATTTCTTGTCTGTCTGTCTGTCTGTCTGTCTGTCTGTCGACATATTTCTGTCCGCATTTTTCTCTGAAAGTACTGAACCGATTTACTTGAAAATTTCGCCAATTGCTTTGTTTCAATTCAACTTGAGTACTAAAGTTTAGTTCATCAAAATCGGTTCATTAAAAAAAAAGTTAGTCATTTGAATGAACTCAAGGCATTACTTTGCCTGCGAATATTATATAGCAATCGCGCTATGACCCTGGCTAAAGAATGACATTCGAAACGTCTGGTTTATATGATTGTTGATAAAAATATATATTTTTGAAGCACTATTATATAATATTTTATACAATAAAGTAAGCAAAGTTGAATTGTTAGTGGAGATTACCTTCATAAATCATAACAGTTAAGTTTAAGTCGTAATTAATTCAACCGGCCGGTCGTGGCGCAGCGGCACGAGGTGTGACTGCAAAACCGACTGGTTGTGGGTTCGATCCCTACTCGAGGAGATGAAATATTTACTTAAATTTATATTTCCATTTCTTCGCTCTGGTGTCGAGGTTAAGCGCGGCGTTGAGTTCTGCCACTCAACACGCAATGCCTCCAGAATTCGGCAGAAAGTGGGGAACGGAGTGTCTTAACACTAGGTTCCCTCTGCCTACCCTGCTATGTGCGGGATACAGCGTGAAGCTAATTTTAATTTATTTTAATTCAACACAGAGATAAAGAACGATCTTGAAAGAAATATCAAGTAAATACAAAGATATTTTGGTTGGTTCGTTCATATAATATATGTAACTAATTTAAAAACTGTACAGGAGTTAATATGCAATTAATACAGTTATTTTACAAAGAATATTATGAATCCTACAACCTAAATTAAATTATTCACTGACATCAGCACATTTAACAGAGTTTTAGAATTATGATGAGACGTATATTATATAGGTAAAAAGAACATAAAGTTACAAAAATATATACGTGTAATACATAATTAGCTTTATGTATATTTTATAAATATCAAATATCAACAATGGTCGTATTTTTTTATTTAAAACAATCAAAAATTCTTTGACGATAATGTCAAAAAAAAAAGTCATATTAGAAGTCATTATAGTTGTCAATCGATTGTGCTTATTAAATCAGTAATCATGTATTTTAAGCGGGCGAAGCCGTGGGCGAGCCGCTAGTATAAAATATAAAGAGAAATTTTGAAAATCTCTAAAAAATCCCTTGGCTCTTAACTTAGGTTTGCTGAACATGTATTTTTAAGATACGATCTAAAAGTTCGAGTATATCTAGACTACAGGTGAGCTAACTGCAATGAGATAGGGCACGTCGCCCTTGAGACGAGTGCACTGTACACCTCGTTTGAGAGTTCGTGTAATGAATAACAGCCTTTTTGTACAAAGGGAACGAATAAAATATTAAATAAAGTTACCTTTACGAATGTGTGTGTGGTAGTTTTAAATAAAACAAATGCTTTTTTTAGGGTTTCGTAACCAAAGGGTAAATACGAGTCCTTATTACTAAGACTCCGCTGTCCATCCATCTGTTTGTTTGTCCGTCACCAGGCTGAATCTCATGAACTTTGATAGTTATAATATAAAATTGAAATTTTCACAGATAAAGTATTTCTACCGCTATAACAACAAATATTAAAAAACAGAATAAAATAAATATTTAAGATGGATCCAAACAACAAAAATATATATTGCGTGTTGAGTGCGAAGAAATGAAAATATAAAATTTTATTAAATTAAATCAGCTTCATGCTGTATCCCGCACACGGCAGAGAGAACCTATTGTTAAGACACTTCGCTCCCCTCTTTCCGTTGAATTTTGGAGGCATTGCGTACGGAACTTAACGCCGCTTTTTGTCTCGACACCAGAGCGAAGAAATGGAAATATACATTTTAAGTAAATATTTCATTTCCTCGAGTGGGGTTCGAACCTACAACCAGTCACATTTATAATCACAATTTGTGCCTCTGCGCCACGTCTAGCCTCTATTAAATTAAAATAAATAATAATTCATTTCACCAAGTCCACCACCACCAGAAATCATCGCGTTTCGCGCCATGATTCCTATATTTATATTAATCTATTTATTTTCTAAAACAAAGATATTTGATTGAAAACAGAATTTGTCAGTTGTATTATAAATCGTTGTTGTAACTTTTTTCATAACACAAGTCGGTCGGTACTTCCCAGCCGTCCCGTTATTGGCACTAGCTCTTATTGGATTGTTTTATTTACTACCTCCACTTTGGCTCGAGGTGGATCTTTGTACAATTTTTATATACAAGAAATATTGCCTTGTAAGATATAAGTTTAAATTTTTTTTATTTGTTTTTTTTTGTAGAATGACACTACGGACACTCTGTATTTTTTGCCATATTATTACTTTATTATCTTATTATCAATATTTTTAACTTCTCGCTGTAGCCCGCTTATTGCAGGATAGGCAGAAGGAATCCAGTATTAAGACACTCCGTTCACCACTTTCCGCCGAATTTTTCAAAACTCTCTCATAGTCATCACACAAATATATGTCCCAATTGGGAATCAAACCTACTACTCTACACAAACAATACCAATAGACTTACCAGCTTATATACTATTTTATAACTACCATATTTAATTTTTAACTTAGTACCGTAATTTAATACATGTTAATTAACCGCCTTTCACGTTACGATAACAGTGTTTAATCGTTTGTGTATGCAATATGGTAATACTAGCCAAAATTTATTGGATTTTGTAAAGAGAAAAATAATAGCCTATTAATTGATTCCCGCAAAGCTTATGATTATTTTTTGTATCACATTTAACGGAATTAACAGAGGACTGAGGCCCTCATCACATATGTGGACGTATAATCACATGTACGGATGTGTCATCACATGTAAGTAATTACAGCAAAGTATGCAATTTTTCATAAATGTTTTCTTATGACACTATCACTTAGAGATTTTTTTATTTTACACTGTATCCTGCTGTATATAGCAAAGTGGGGAGAGGGGACGTAGTGTAAAGACACTCCATTTTCCACGCAACGCCCTTTTTTTAAACCTTGCGTATTGAATTGAGATTTATGAGACGTTTATATTTATATAGCACGCTATATAATGTTGTTATCAGAGCAGGTCAATTAAAATAACAATTTTCCCTTTGTGGGAATCGAATTCACAACCGTCGCGCTTAAAGTCGAACACTGGGCCACCACGGCCTTTATCCATATAAAACCATTGCCTTTTATAAAGCGGAAAATAACAGCCTATTAATTGACTCGCGAGCAAAGCTTGCTCCTAATGAGGGGCTAAAGTTAATCCCCCACTAGTCTACCATGTGGCGGTTATTTTAGAACGGTTTCACTATTATTTTATATTTTCGTTATTAAATATTTATCAAATATCAATTATTGCTGAGTTTTAAAAATATTTAAAAAAAATATAGCCTCCTTTTTACCTCGTTACTCGTTTTACCCCATTGGATTCAGTATCCAAAGGGTACACATTTCTTAAAACAATGTGGAGGATGTTTTGCGTTTTTATAGGAACGGAACCTTTATGAACGACTCACACGTGTCCAGTTTTTATTATTATATTTTTTTAAGCAATTCCCATAATTTACAGATTTTTTACGGAGTAAAAAACATATCCACTCAGGTTTTCCCTTTGAGTTAATGAATGGCATAAATATAAAGAAATATTTTACCAAATCAGTATTTAATGTATCTACGACCAACACGTGCTATTAAACTAATAACTTCGTTATGTTTTCAGAAGCTTTACGCTTTTTTCCGCACAGCACCTAGGGTTAAAATACACCGTTCCCCACATTTTGGGCGCAGAAATTATAATAATTAATTCCCCGAAGGCGATTTCCTATGGAAACAATGTAAAACTGTAGGAAGGAAAACATTTCAAATTTAAATATTCCGCCAAACACAATCAAATATGCGACCATCGCACATTCAATTAGTTACTTCTACTGAGCTATAGTAGATTAGGGCCCATGGGCTTATCTAGAAATATGTTCTGGGGAGGGCTTGGCTTTGTATGGATATGTTCGTGTAAATGTTGTTTTTTAGCTATTTGGCTAAATTTTTTGTTACTATAATTTCTAGGGGGAAACCATCCCCTCCTGTTCCTGCGTCCAGGTCGTGCCCCCTTGACTAAAAGAAGACTCACTACACTTGGATTACAAGTCCCAGGCACTGCTCTGCTCTACTTGAGGAGCCTCAATGCTATAACGCAATCGGCACGATGGAATCATAAGTCTTCTCATATTTATGCTTTGCATTTAAAAAAAAGCTAACACGTTAAACTACAGAACAGTAAAATATATATAAAATTGTACCATTACATAAAGAAAAATAAAAGAAAAAACCAAGTTTTACCAATATCCTCCATTGTAAAGTTATCTCAGCAAGTACCTACTACTACTATACTTCTAGTACAACTATACTAGTGAATAGTGATAAGCATTCGACTCTGTAATTTGTATGTCGACTGAAACGTCTAGAGCACTCAAAGTATTCTTTTAGAAAAGTTGAAAATGTCGTCTTGTTATTGTTATTGTTTGGTGCGGTAGACTAGCGTTTCTGTGGCGGGTAAAAAACGTTTGTTATATGTATTATAAATATAGGATGTATGATTTTTTTGAGATTTTTGACGTTTTATTTGCTTATGTAAATATTTTTAAATATTAAAATTATAAAAAAATCACGTTTTTGAGGCCGATAAAGAAAACTTATTACAGGCGTAAGATTAACATACCAGAACTCTTAGTTTTTCTTCTCATTCTTTGTTTATACTGATCCGTTCCATCTGCCACATTCCACTTCCACATATAGATCCTAGGGACCAACAGAAATAAAGTGCCCAAACTCAATAATTTTACTAATAGGTATCGCAAGGTCTTGTCTTCCACCTTCAGGCTCCACTATCAGACCAACCCAACTATATACCAAATCAAATAAATGATCACCAAAACTATATATAATTGTCTAGTTTCCTCATGATACAAATATTAGGAGTATATCATATTCAGTTTTTTTAGATTCAATTATATAACTACAAAGTTACAAGTCAATAAGTGTTAAAAACTAAACATACATTCAGCTTCACGCTGTATCCCGCACACAGCAGGGTAGGCAGAGGGAACCCAGTGTTAAGATACTCCGTTCCCCACTTTCTGCCGAATTCTGCAGCTATTACGTGTTAAGTGGTAGAACTCAACGCCGCGCTTTGCCTCGACACCAGAAAAATGGAAATATATTATAAATTTAAATAAATATTTCATCTCCTCGAGTGGGGATCGAACCCACAACAGTATATAAAAAAAATAAAACCATTTTAACCAGCGTTTTAAACGCCGGCTTTCATTTAAAATATATGTAGAAAGAAGTTTTCTGTATAAACTACTCAAGTGAACTACCGTTGGCGGCAAACGCCTAGAGACCTTCGTGACTCAAATACGGAATAACGCATAACAGATACGCTTGCATAGTGCACACTGCATACTGCATACTGCACAGCCAATGGGGAAATGTTTAAAGTAAAATATATACTTGGCAATTTAAAATTGAACGAAAATATTAATGTTTTACCGAAAAAAAAATCTTTTTTGGTGTAATATTATAATAAAATATTTGCAAAAAATTGATGTAATTCGCTTAGCATTAGTTGTCTTTTACTATATTATTTATATTTATGTTTAATATACCTGTATATATAAAATATTAATTAAGCGGAAAATAGGGAATGGAAAAAAACCGGCCAAGTGCAGACCAGACTCGCGAACGATGGGTTTCGTACCATTTTGGTGTAATAATAAAATATTTGCAAAAAATTTATGTAATTCGCTTAGCATTAGTTGTCTTTTGCTATATTATTTATATTTATGTTTAATATACCTGTATATATAAAATATTAATTAAGCGGAAAATAGAGAATGGAAAAAAACCGGCCAAGTGCGGACCAGACTCGCGAACGAGTTCCGTACCATTATCTATAAAAATGGCAAAAAAATCACTTTTCTTGTATGGGAGCTCCGTTTAATATTTATATAATTCTGTTTTTTAGTATTTGTTGTTATAACGGCAAAAGAAATACACTATCTGTGGAAATTGTAACTGTCTGTCTGTCTGGGTTCATGAGATACAGCCTGGTGCAGATGGATAGACAGGAGAGTCTGTATCTGTCTAGACAATGAAAGTATTGGTAATAAGGTCCCGTTTTACTCTTTGATTACGGAAGCACAATACAAATATACTTAATATTATATAGGTTGAGAAGAGATTTTAGATTTGTTAAGTAGAAATAGTAGGTTTAACTTAGTTAGTGAATGTAAATTTCCTGTGCCTGAGTGCTTATTGTAGTATATATTTATTGAGGCCATTCATGGCGCACAACTACAAACGTGTGACTGTTACCATAACCCACCAAGCTGTCAGCTTGAAACCCACTCGGCGGAAAGAGTTACGTCAATCGACATTCAATTCTTTGAGAATTTGGTGAAAAGTCAGGAACAAAAATGTCTTAATAGTAACGGAGTTTCTTAACACAATATTCCCAAGTCCCATATACTACCCTACTATGCGCGGGATATATCATGAAGCTAAAAAAAAATTGACATATACGCACACGTACATCATATTGAGATTATAATCATACACACCCAAACAAAATAATATCCACCCATATTATTAACTGAGGCCGGTCGTGGCGCAGCGGCACGAGGTGTGACTGCAAAATCGACCGGTTGTGGGTTCGATCCCCACTCGAGGAGATGAAATATTTACTTAAATTTATATTTCCATTTCTTCGCTCTGGTGTCGAGGTTAAGCGCGGCGTTGAGTTCTGTCCCTCAACACGCAATGCCTCCAGAATTCGGCAGAAAGTGGGGAACGGAGTGTCTTAACACTACGTTCCCTCTGCCTACCCTGCTGTGTGCGGGATACAGCGTGAAGCTGATTTAATTTTTTAATTTTATATTATTAACACATAAAATTAATAATTATATATAATTATTAATGAAATAATTAAAATATTTTACATTATTTTCATTTATAACGCTCAAAGAACGTTCACTGTTCAGTGTTCACATCAAATAAACATCATGCGCGGTCGAACAATGCGAACGCCTGGTTTGGTTTAAACACATTTGTATTTACAATACGACACGGCTACAAAAATAAATTATATTTTTGTTACGCAATTTTGTATTGTAGAAAACAATTTGAATCTAAAAGGTATGTAAATTAGGATTTGGTAGCTTTGTGGTGGATTTGTTGAACTTTTTACTGTAATAGATGGTTGTGGATTCGATACCTGCTCGAAGAAGTTGAGCTCGAGATGAAGGCGGAGTTTAGTTTGTTTCAGATAGCAATCTATTACATTATACATACATGTGGCATGTGCTAGCGTATCAACGTGGTGATGATGTTTTTTTAGCGCCGCACACAGCAGGATAAGCAGAGGGCACCTAGTGTTAAGACATTCTATTCCACATTTTCCACGCAATTCTGTAGCTACTATATGTTAAGGAGTGAAACTTAACGCCGCGGTTTGCCTCGACACCAGAACGAAAAACTGAAAATACTATTTCATTTCCTCGAGTAGGAATCGAAACCTGTCGCATTTACAATTACAGTGATCGTATGAAGTTCAAAAATCTCACAAATAATCACTCATTTTGCTCATTTAAGAAATACACAGTAGATATTTATTAATAAATGTATGTAGGTCACTGTACGTAGACCTTACATGAAAAATAACAAGAATAAGAGAAATCAGATTTCATTTAATTCAGTATACAATTATACATTGGTGTTTATATTTGTTTTAAGATTCAAGTATCGATGACAGTCACATATTTACTTTTTTCACTTACAACTTGCTTTTACATCTTTGTTGGTTTGACATTCACATTGCGAAATTAACACGATTACAGCACAATTGAAACTAGGCTATATGTGATAGTATCAGATTGAAATCCTGTTGAAAAGTTTAGTTCAAATATTAATCTAAGTATCTTAATATGAGTGACATTCGTCGACACTTTTTTATCGTAGAAAGCTAGCCGATGGGACTTATACTGTATTCTCCACGTGGGACTTTGTGTAGGATGAACACAGGGAGATACTATTGACCAAGGCCTTACGGCGGTAGTGTACCAAGTATCGTTCAACACTTTGTTTATCGTAGAGAGCCCAATGTGACAGACGTCGAGATTTGGTGGGCTACGCCTTGCTGATAACTGATATCGTTCACACAAATCAGCGTTACTTCTAAAATATTTTATAGTAAAATATTTTGGGCTATTCACGATCACCACTATTATTGGTACTAACCACTAGACACATCGCAAGTCAAAGCATTATTCATTAAATAATATATTAAAAAGTGTTCAGGGAATCAGTTGAATCGTGGGCAAGTTTTTCATGACGTGTTATAGTTACACAATTCTTATTTATCCCATTTGGCCATACCGATGAAGGTCATTCGGACAGTTGAGGAGAGTAGAGAAGAGTGAGGTGAGAAGAGAGTTGAGGTTCAAACCCCACAATATAACCACCAAATCAACCCTACAAAAAAATCTTACAGATTTTATATAGCGTATATAGAAGAACAATAGATAGAAAATAATTACTCACTTTAGCTTCCAAATTTTCGTAATCGAGGTAACGACCCTGAATGTGATGGATCTACCGAAATCACCCTTTTTATATAACTTAGTCGTACACATAAGTTGTTAATATTCAAAAACATGTTTCGCTTACGTATAACCACTTAATCAAGAATGTAATGTAATTAACATTAAGTTGACACTGAGTGAGGTTAATTAAGACTTAATTGACATTAAGTTAAGTCTTTATAAGAATATAAATATCTTTATAACAATATAGATAACCGTGGCGCAGCTGCAAAGCGTCTGTTGTAAATGAGAGATAAGATTTTGGGTTCGATCTCTACTCAGTTCCACGCTCTGATAACAAGCCAAAGCACGGCGTTGAGTTTCGCAACTCTGCGTATACAATTATGATTAAAATCAACAGTTTAACAAAATTATAAAGTATTATATAATAATTGTATAGTATATCACTAAAATTGAATAAAACTTCCCTTTATTACATTTAACTTTGCATTGACAATGAAAATAATTGTGTGGACGTCAAAGTTGGTAAATAGTTAAAGACCATTATCAAAATATGAAACCATTTTGTACAAAGTTCCGAACCCTATTACGGTTTTGTTTTAAAGTTACTTGTAAGTTATATGTTATTAAAACTGTAAGAATAAACATATCTATAATTATAAATTACATAAAAAATTTAAAGTATTTTTTATGTGTTTATTTTATTAATTAACTATACTTAGATTGTCTGCATAAGCATCTGACTGTAAATACGACGGTTGTATGTTCGATTCCCACTCGGGGAATAAATTATTTTCAATTTCTCTATCCGGTAACAAGACAAAACGAGGTGTTGAGTCCCGCAACTGATAACGCAATGTTTCGAAAATTGGGCGGTATGTAAAGAATGGAGTGTACAAAGACCTATGAGCGTGCATAATTATATAAAGAATGGAGTGTGCAAAGATCTATGAGCGTGCGTATTAAGGGATAACGTATCATCGACAAGGAGACATGGTGGTGAAATAACAACATGCAAGAGGTGATTCGTGAAAAGAAAGCCTCTAAAGAGTGGCAGCAATCCAACTCTCCATAAAACAATACATAGTAGCAAAACGTGCCAGCAAAAGAGCTGTAGCCAGGGCCATCAGTGAGTGTTTATCACCACTCTACAATAAAATTAAAAGTGTGGGGGAGCAGAAGCTCATTTGCAAACTGGCACGTGCCCGGGACGGGTTACTGGCTGTTACTTACAGGAGTTGCTGAACACTCAGCATCCTTGCTGTAATCATCACGATCCATCGCCTAACTTCGGACTTTTTGCCCCAATAACCCCTCACGAAACTGTAGTTGCCTTTGACGTATGAAGAAGCGAAAAGCGATGGGACCTAACGATATTCCGATCGAAGCGTGGAAATAGCCGAGATTGTCCGGGTAAGCCGGGATTAATGGCAGAAGGAAGAAGGTAGAGAATTGAATATCTTATTATTGGGTTCCCTCTGCCTATCCTGCCTTGCATGAACCTTGCCTATTCTGCTACGCATGTATTAATGAAATAATAATAATAGAAAACGAATCCGTTACGTGTAAAGAGCATTTTTCCACAAAAAAAAAACAATGAAATACTATTATACCTACCATCGAAACCTACAATTGGTTAGAGATTGAAAAAAAATCAATTTAACTGTTAAATAAGGCTATCACTCTGAGGGATTTACGGTAATCTAAATCAAACCTACTCGTATCGGCATAAATTTAAAATCACGTATCTGTGAATTAAGGACATCCATCAAGTTTAATACACATTTTTCACGATGTAATATGTGTAAATGATGAAATAAAAAGTTAAAAAAAATTGTTATTCTCTCTTTTTCTAATTAAGAGAAATTGTTACTTTGTTTTTTATCTGGAAAATACAGTGCCTAATGAAATCGCCGAATTTGAAAGTCTGAACCATAGATATGATTAGACAATTTCTGTAGATTGATACAGAATGCGGAACACATTCTGTTTTCCGCTAATTCAAAAACTTTGCCTATTTAATGACCGCGGTAAACAGAGGACAGTCGTGGCGCAGGGGCACAAAGTGTGACTGTAAAACCGACTGGTTGTGGGTTCGATCCGAACTCGAGGAGATGAAATGTGTACTTAAATTTATATTTCCATTTCTTCGCTCTGGTGTCGAGGTACGCTGTATCCCGCACACTATAGGATAGGCAGAGGGAACCTAGTGTTAAGACATTCCGTTTCCCATTTTCTGCCGAATTCTGGAGGCATTAAGTGTTTAGTGGAACTCAACGCCGCGCTTTGCCTCGACACCAGAGCAAAGAAATGAAAATATTAAATATTTTAGTTCCTCGAGTGGAGATCCAACCCACAACCAGACCACACACTTGTGCCCCTGCACCACGACTGGCCTATATTCTGTGTTTGGAGGCGGCTTTAAACTTATAATTAGTACCAGCACCCATCATGCTCATTTATCAATAAATCAACTGCTTACGTGGTCTATTAAGATTTTTTCTATTACAATATCGCGTCGACAGGGCGCCGATACTAATCCAAGGCGCACTTAAGCCGTCAAAAAGGATGAAACGGCGCGTCACATTGGAACCGACATCGTCGACCAGAAACTTGCATAGTAACACTTAATAAACTTCCACGCCATCGAACAATAATAGCTAGCGGCGTGCTTGCTCAATGGAAAGAGAATGATAAAATTATAATTACAAATGTGTGGTCGATTTCTTTTTTCTTTTTTTTTTTAAATTTTGAGTGGATTTTGTTGGATGTGCGGTATTTTATGAAGTTTTCTTTTAGTTGTCATTACGATTGATTAACAATATGTATGAATTTAAATAATGCTACGAAAGTGTCCCAGTTTAGACGCTTTAATTTTTTTTATATAGGCAGAGGGAACTTAGTGTAAAGACACTCCGTTCACATTAAAACACTTTGTAGGTGTGGTAAGGCATTGTGTGTTAAGTGCTTTGCCTCGTTGTTAGAGCGAAGAAACGAAAATATTAAGCATTTCAAAATATTAAATTTTTCCTCGAGTAAAAATCGAACTCATCACCTGTCGCATTTACAATAGCACGCTTGTGCCCCTGCGCCACGACTGTCTTTTCTTTATTTCTTTTTATTTCCCTGCACTTTCATAGTTCCTCATCATTTTTATTAAGATTTTTATTTTTATATGTCAACGAAAAATGAACAACTTTTTCTAAGTAAGCATTGCATTATTTCTTAAAGTTTAGGGAAACTATGGTTCTAAATTAAGTTCTCAAGAGTCTCCAAGACTAGACTAAGAGCTTACAATAAAAAAAGTTTCATTCAAATCCGTCTAATATTTCCGAAGATGTGCGTGTACATACAGAAAAATAAAATGATATAAAAGAACATTACTTCGAATACTTTCACTTTTTTATTTCCTTTTATTTTTTTATATCATAGTTTGATTATTAATTGTTTACGTAAATATTAAATGAATATTATTAATAATATTAATTTAATATTTACGTAATAATATTGTATTATCATAATCTAATCACCACGTCATAATTAAAGAACTGAAGTCACAGTTTCACCTTCCGATTTGATAAAAAAGAACCCTTTTTATTTTTATACCACAAAGACAGACTTGTATTTTACTATTTTAACATTAAAATATCATTAAGGAAATATATAGGTATTTATTTATATTATTACTTCATTTTTTTAATTTGAATTTTATTTTACTAAATTACAAACAATAGAATCTTGCAACATCACATTTATTTTTATTTTTTTTTTTGTGCTGACAACACTTAGCGGTCTGCCAAAAATATATTTTCCGATATTCTTCATGAGAATTACTTACTGAATTATTATTATCCAAATTTCATTACAATTATAACATTATAACAATAATTTATAAATACACATAAATCGTCTATAAACAGAAGTTTCCGGATATAATAATTAAAAAGGCTACAAAATACAATTTCATCCTTAATACTAAAGTCAGAACAACTATTATTACATGATTAGTATGTAAAAGCGAAAATGGGGACGAAAGTTTAAAAAATTGAGTTTAAAGTTATTTATGCAGCCTTACCGTTATGTTCTACATATTGATTTGCTATGACTCTCGATTCGACGCTCGTATACAGTGTTTGTGTGCTGTGACTTAGAAAACGTAAAATAATGATTAATATATTAGATTTATCGTTTCTCATTTTGACTACTTCGGTTACATTAACTGGACTTTTAATTGATCGTTTTGAGAAACATTTGCCGCCAGTGATTTTGAAAGGTTTTAAATATGGATGTTTCGCCTACAAAGGCGAAGGGGCTAGTTTTCTTCAAACAATCGAAATGCCGAAGTCCGCTTATTCTCATTTCTATTTATTTTCAATGGTTTTTGGGTCAATTACATTAGTGTATGGGAATTTTGTATATATCTTTGGTTTTGATGTGCATAGATATGTTGTGAATATGTTATATTTCTTTTTAGAGCAGGATGAACCTTCGGGTAAGCTAACTTTTTATTAATAATCTTTAATATATATAAAATTTTATCGCAATCATTACCCTGTTTGGGAATCAAACCCACTACTTTTACTTTAATAGACTGCAAATAAAATATAATCTTATACCCTTAAGAGAATTCAATACCACACAGGAAAGCTGTGAGTGTGAAGCTAGTATTTAATAAATAGATATAAACTTTCTATTTACTATTATCATTTTTGTATGTAAAAATGTTATGACCTATATACCTACTTTTCTCAATTCTCTTTTTTACTGTCACGCTACATTATATATACAGCAGTATAGAGAACTTAGTGCTAAGATATTCCAGTCATCACTTCCAAACCAATTTTTTAAATTTTTATTGAATCTTAGAAATCAATGCCACATTATGTCTTGTTACCAGAGAAAGGAATTAAAATTAATATAATACTTTCCCCTGACGAAGAGTCAAACTTAGAACCATCCTTTTTTATTTATTTATTTTTTTTGTTTTTATTTTTAGTTTCTGCACCCGCCGCTCTTTTAGTTCTTTTTCTTTTAACAATACAATGTACAAGAAGAATGTATGAGACAACCAGTGTACAAGTGTTTTCCAAGCGAGCCCAAATGAACTTAAGTCACTATGCCGCAGGAATGTTGCATTACTTAGGAGTCATTATAGCCGCTGTTGGACAGGCACCTTTATTTTGTGGTATGATTTTTTTGAAATTATTTTATTTATTTAATAATTTTAATATTTTATTGTGACTATAATTGAAGTAATGCTGTCAGATTGCCTATAAAATATATGAAGTAGTTATTGTATATTTAGTATTGTTTAGTTAATATTATTGTAAATATTTATTAACTAATATGTATTGTAAAGAAATTACTATTTTAAAAATTGTATGGATTTTCTATTTATTTCAATCAAATTGAGAGATGACCACATCATTTTGATGTTACATAAAAAAATGATATAAAGAATATATTTTTTGATATGTTTACTGAAATATACATAAAACATTTATATTAAATAAACTTGAATTAATGAATCTACTATGCATAACCCTAATTGTGTACATACTACAAAAATTATATTAATGATTTGAAAAAAATAATCCCTCCAAGTTCCTTGCCCTAGTGCTTCTCAGGTCCGAGGCATTGACTTTAGTAAGCCGGTGCCAAATTATTGTGGGATTTGAACCCACACCTTGTTAAACATTCCAGACACTGACCACTAAGTCTCATCAGGCTACATCAAAAAGAAAAATTAGCTTATTATTTAAAATTAAATTGTTTGACTTTGATTAAAAGATTAGGCTAGGTTTTTTATAGATATTTACATCAATGAACATTTCAATGAAGAAATAAACAGTAGGAAGTTGAAGAAGAAATAAAAGAAAGGTATACTCCCTTTCTTTTTTTCTTCTTCAACTTGTTGCTGCATTCAACCTGCTGTATAGAAAAAATATATCTAAATTCTATCAAAGAAGAGAAAAATATGGAGAAGGGAAAAAGAAGAATTACCAAATTCATCAAGCCGTCATGGCGCAGTGGCACTTTGTGTGACCTTAGATTTGTGGGTTCGAATGAATTATTTGATATTTTCATTTCCTTGCTGTGTTAAAACATTGCATAATGAGCTAAGTTTAAATTTCCCATGAAAGTGGGAAATGGGAGTGCCTTAATGGGAACAGTTTCTTAACGCTAAGTTCCCAGGTTCCTGCCTCTCTCTGCCTGCCCTGCTATGTGCGAGGTATAGTGTAAAGTAAAAAAATCTAAAATAAATATGTAGAACCTGAAATAACAACCTATAAAGTATATACACCATACAACTAAAACAAATTTATAAAATCTATCTACTGCGAACCTAATATCTCAAGTAAAAAGTTACGAAACATGATGTTGCAAAATACTCAAGGAGGCAAGAACGCTTTATTCGAATTAGAAAGGACACTATTACATTTCATACTAGCGACCTGCCCGCGGCTTCGCCCGTCTAATATTATTGTTATATTATAGGCAAAATCTAAATAAATCTTTACACAAATTGTAGCTTATATGTACTAATTTTTGGACAAAATACAGCAGACGATTGAATAAAAATAGAAAAATATTTGTAAAAACAAAAACCCCGACTGCATAAAACTAAAAAGAAAATAAACAAGCCCAATAGTTTATTAGGATTAACAGTCGGGACCTATAAGTAATTCTTCAATCAATAAAGTCTTTACCCTACATAATTTAAAGAGGTCCCGACTGTTAATCCTAATAAACTATTGGGCTTGTTTATTTTCTTTTTAGTTTTATGCAGACGGGGTTTTTGTTTTTACAAATATTTTTTAATTTTTCACTTTTTTGTTAGAATTCATTATAGTAATGATAATCATGATATACCTTTTCGAAATCCTCGTATTAAGTTCTTGAATTTGAGACCCATATTGTGGTATTCGAAACGAAACATTATTTTTTCACTAAGTCCAATGGCGTCCCACAGCCGCCATGATTGTTTTCATTTAACGTCACCTATCTAAGAACACTTGGGCTGCTAATACGAATCTAACAATACCTCAATTGTGTAAATCCGTTCAGCGGTTCTGGAGATATGAGGTAATAAAGAATATTACATACATACAAGATACGCGCGAAAAACATAACCCTTCCTTAGCAGTCGGGAAAAAAATTGATGATGTTATAAATTAGAATTACTTAAATTTTTACAATGTTAATAAAATAATAACATTATACGTACATGTACTTGAGACTAGTCGTGGCGCAGGGGCACAAAGTACGACTGTGAAATTGATTGCTGTGGGGATCGACCCCACTCGTGGAAATAAAAATATTTATTTAAATTTATATTTTCATTTCCTCGGTCTGGTGTTGAGGCAAACTGCAGCATTGAGTTCCACTACTTAACATGCAATGCCTCCAGAGTTCGGCGGAAAGTGGAGAACGGAGTATCTTAACACACAGAGGGAACCTTCCCTCTGCCTATCCTGCTGTGAAGCTGATTTATTTATGCACTAAAATTTAAGTGTGTCTTAGCACTTGGCTGTTGTTGTTTGAACTTTAAAGAATATGTATTGAAACTAACATTTATTAATTTCTCATTACAGGACCTCACGACAGATCTTTAGTAGTATGGAAAGACATTCGAACTTTAATATTGGCTATTCCCTGCACCTTAGTTTTCCTTTGGGCTTGGACGGAGCAGTACAAATCTAACATGATACTAGTGAGCTTAAGAAAAGATAAGAAAGGCAATGTTTTTACTGAAAACTATGGTTTGCCTAAAGGAAGGTTGTTCGACTATGTTTGTAGTCCCCACAGACTGACGGAAATTATAATGTATACATCGTTGATACTGTTGGTACCGACTAGGACATTCTTCTTTATTTTCTTGTGGGTTATTGCTAATCAGGTTAGTTATTTTATTGTTATATAGATTTATTTTCAGATGTTTTGTTATTATATTTTAGAGTCATAATATTTGAAATATATAAGAAATTATATGCTCCTTATGTTAAGTTCCCCACTTTCCCCAGTTTTCCGCGGGAGTTTTTCGAACGGAGTGTCTTAACGCTAGGTTCCCTCTGCCTACCCTACTGTGAGCGGGATACAGCGTGAAGTTGAATATAATATTATGTTATATTTTCTAAGATGTGAGACGAACTGGCTACTTTCTACAAATGCTTAAAATATGATAGTCTGTAATATAGTATAAAAATAATATATATAAAAAAATGTTATGATAAGTTTTAATAAAAAAAAGTTTCTATTTTTGTGTAATTTCAGACAATAACAGCGAAACAAGCCTACCTCTTTTATAAAGACACATTCAAAAACTTTCCAAATGACAGAAAGATACTCATACCACTTGTATGGTGAAATGTTTTTACACAAGACTTCATCTATTATAGTAATATTTATTTATTATGAAAATAATTTATATAATATATTATTGTAAGAAAAATATGTATTGCTTTTGAAAAGCAATAAAAAATATATTTTAGTAAATTGAATGTCTCAAAAATTGGGACATATGTGGAAGACAGAAAAGGTTTCCTGTGCCGGCAGTTGTATATGCAGAATAAAAATGAAAACATTATTTTCCATATCAACTCTATATTTAATACTTATAATATTATAATTTAAGATTGTTTGTTAAAATAAAACATTTGAAAATGTTGAAAAGTGATTTTTACAACTATTATAGGTACAAAAAGAAGTATTTTTGACTAGTATACTAGATATTGTAATTTATTTATTTTGATATATAAATTGATGCCAGATGTATGTATCGCAGGAGCACAAGCGTAGGACCTTAAACGCGACAAACGGTGGGTTGGTGGTTCGATTCCCACTCAAGGAAATGAAGTATTTAATATTTTCATTTCATAGACAACATAAAAATAAAGGGAAATTGTTAAAGTAAAATGCTTAATTTTTTATAAAAAATCAAGTTTCAAAAAGAGGTTTTGAAGATTTCATATATATATTTTTCTTGAATCATACTATTATTAAAGTAATGTTAAAAGACAATATAAAATACTTAAGAGATTTTTATTACATATATAATAAATACATCAAAATAAATAATGTTTAAGTGTTTTATTTCAAACAAAAAGTATACACTATCACACATTGAATTGCACACAGACACAATTATTTTTATCTTCTATTTGAACAGGAAGCTGAAACAAAATAAATAGAATATTAGAAATAGAAATTATTTATTATGAATTTTAATTTATTATGAATTGAGGCCGGTCGTGGCGCAGCGGCACGAGGTGTGACTGCAAAACCGACTGGTTGTGGGTTCGATCCCCACTCGAGGAGATGAAATATTTACTTAAATTTATATTTCCATTTCTTCGCTCAGGTGTCGAGGTTAAGCGCGGCGTTGAGTTCTGCCACTCAAC
Source organism: Heliconius hermathena (assembly GCA_013403705.1). NCBI lineage: Eukaryota > Metazoa > Arthropoda > Insecta > Lepidoptera > Nymphalidae > Heliconius > Heliconius hermathena. The sequence continues at coordinate 307,840 of JAAIXJ010000079.1, read as the reverse complement.
ACGCAATGCCTTCAGAATTCGGCAGAAAGTGGGGAACAGTGTCTTAACACTAGGTTCCCTCTGCCTACCCTGCTGTGTGCGGGATACAGCGTGAAGCTAATTTAATTTAGAAATAGAAAAATAATATATGAGAAAAATGTGTTGAACTTTATAGAAAGTATCAATATATACACAGCTTCAGCTTCACGCTGTATCCCAAATACAGCAGGGTAGGCAGAGGGAATCTAATGTTAAGGCATTCCATTCCCCTATTTTCCCTCCATTACTATTTTCCGCTGAATTCTGGAGGCACTGCGTGTTGAGTGGTGGGACTCAATACCGAAGCAAAGATTTTTTCTCAAGTGGGGATTGAACCCACAACCTGACCCGTCTACTGTGAGTTTATAAAAATGTTCATACTAAACAAACGCGATTATCCTTAATTAAAGTTAAAGTTTCATCTAATGTGTAAAAATTATGTATAAACATTACTTTGATATAAATACAATGTAGGCCAACCAACAACAACTTTAAAAAATTGTATCCATTATGGTGTAGTCGGAATAAGTGTAAATAAAATGGATATGGGTTACATCTTGATTAGAGAAAATTTATTTGTCTCTCCACTCCGGTAAGGCACTTGGCGGCGTTAAATTCCGCCACTCAACATTCTCTAACAGAAAAATATTTAAACAAAAAATTACCTATAAGGATAACCCTGAGTTTTAGCTCTAAACACAGACAACAAAAGTGAGAAGAACACACAAACTAATATCAATCCTACAACTGACTGGAACCTCCTCTTTTTGCCCTCCTGTGTCTTTTGAACTTCTGATGATCCTTTCACGCCTCCTGCCGCTTCAATCATCAATATCATGCCGACTACTACTGCACCATCTGAGTTGTGACTTAAGGAATTTATTATTAGATATCACACGTTGAGATGATTTGAATGTATGGTTACAGTCAGACAGTTGTGGGTTCGATTTTCCATTATGGGAGAAAAATTTTTCTTTTGCTCTCTCTGGTAATAAGGCAAGAAACGGTGTGAAACCACAACTTGATGCACAATGCATCGATAATTTAGCGGAAAGTGGGAAACAGAGTGTCTTAAGACTAAGTTACATCTAACTACTCTGCTAGATACAGGATACAGTAATTTAAAAAAAAAGAAGTAATTAAAAATTACAATTCACTAGATATATAGAGCAGCATCCCCACTTAATCACCTTCAACCTCTTTTATATGAAAATGTTTGTATCTCTACACTACACTGTCAATTAAAAACACCCATTTTATATGGTAGTATTGCCAAATTTTATAAAAAATATTATTTTTATTAAGTCTTACTAACAATTTTCCTTAAAATGATCATAAAAGTTATCAACACAAAAATAAAACTTATAAACTTACTGCTATTACAAAATTTGGAAACATAAAAGTATAAATTGATGCGGCAAAAGTTTCTTTTTTCAATATTTATTTTTTTTTTGGATGAAGATCACAAATCTAGGGTGTATTTAAGTCAACATATTCCAAAAAAGTTTTACCACTGTGTTATTCTAGCCATTTTTCAAAAGGATACTTAACATAGCGACAATATAACTTTCCAGTACAAATTGTCCATGAGATCCTCCATTAATATAAACAGGCCCATTCTTAGTTCTATGGAAGAATGGTGGGCCTCTAATTTGGTTCCACATTTGGCCGGATACCATTGCGAAACAGAAAAATAATGCAGCTATAGCCCACATTTGTTTATTGTATAGAAATTCTAGATTATTCCGTCTTAAGTATAGGAAGCCTGCCACTAAAATGAATAGCATTGAGAATGCTACTACGCCTGAGTAGTTTGGTGGTCTTAATACTCTAATCTGCAAAAAAGTCAACACATATATATTATTATTATATTATATAAAATTTCAAATTGCAGTTGTGTACCATACATAAGACTTTAGTCTACTTGTAGATGGCGTAGAAATGTTTGCCAAAAATTAATATAATTTAACCCATTAAAAGTACTTAAGAACAGAACAAATTGTAAATTCAAAAAATATCTTGCAATTTAAATGACAATAAAATCTAAAATCAAACAATATAAATCATAATAATAATGAAATATCAAAAAAAAATCAGCTTCACAGCACAAACCAGGGTAGGCAGAGGGAACCTAGTATTAAGACATTCCACTTTCTGCTGATATTTTTTTTTATAATGAAATATGTACATCAAATATCTTTTTTTAAATATTTTGTCTTATTAATATTAATATTTGTATCTATATAAAATATATTAAAATTAATATTTGTATCTATATCTATAGATTAAATCCATATTTTAGTAACCTAAGTGTAAATGTAATGATTGTGAGTTCTGTTTCACCAAACACACAATGTCTCCAAACCAAACAGTACACAGAGACAGGTCACATAACACTAGGTTCTCTCTATATACTCATTACATGAGAGAGAGATTAAAAAAATTTAATCTAACCTGAACATCAGTTCTATCTTGTATCCATTTAGCAATGGCCTCAGCATGTATACCCATTCTCTCAAAGTCCATCGAATCAGCTGGTTTGGGCTTGCCTTTAGCTGGGAAGTGCATGATTACTGGTGCTGTGTTGAGTCTTAGCTGAAATTATAAATTCATCTATGTAATATTACAAAATTGAAGTATTTTATTGGTTGAACACACTAATCGCAGGAACTAAAACAAACTAAATTATAAATTCTTTTTGTGATAGATTGTCCAATTATCAATGCCTTCTATACAGCCTTCCTTATAGAGAATGAATAGTCCCAATCTTTGAATGTCTCATTCAGCCACTGCCAGCCACATGCTACAAATAATCTATCTTTAGTGTGTTAAAGGATAGAAAACTATATCCGCACACTTGCTTGCCCCATTAATATGAAGAATGGACTTATTAAAAACTTTAGTCTGTGCACTGTGGGATAGATATATAAAAATAAGGAAATCCTTTCTAAATGCCCAGCCAAGATATATATCTCTGTTTGGTTTATTATTTATATTATTTAAATATATTAACTTAAAATAAATCTATAATGTATAGAAAAAAATAAAAACCAATACCCACCATTTGAAACACATCAGAACCTTCATCGAAATCAACCATGCCAAAGAACAATTGGTTATTTTGTGATCCAGCAAAGCGCATTGAATTAGCTACAATCAAATATTCATCATAAACGTGCTGGCATATAGCACACCGCCTTGAAGGAGCCATGGCTGTAAACATCACGATAAACGAGTAGTCTCTTGGCGAAGACTTCACGTAATCTTTAAACTTATTCAGATTCAGTGGTATCACTGAATGTTTAAGCGACATTTCCGACAGCTGCTGTACTTTCTCCTCCAGCTGGAATTCAATAAGAAAATGTTTTATATTTCTTGGAAATAGGTTTACCGGTGACACAATTATTTTCTTGGTAAACTTACACCTTTTCCACGATTTTGTGCATTAATATTATAGTATGTTAATATAACAAGAAAACTAAGTAATAATTTGTACTTCATTGTGATACTTTAATTCTTATTTTTTATATTAGTTGAACGTAAATTTCTTATATGAATAGAAATGTAACAGCCAATAATGAAACGCCACCAAACTTTATAATTGACAAGTGACAACTGTAACGTCATCTGTTGTAAAAGTGTTTTTGTTACCACACTTAAATAATTTAAAGTTAAACTTAACAAATAAAAAATATTTAAAAGATAATATTTTAGGAGCAATCTCTATTAACTATAAAGGAACTTTTTCAAAAAAGAAAAGAGTAAAGTTGATATCAAATATTTCCACTTTCTAAGTGTACCGTAAATGTATTTTGTCATAATTTTTTCACGTTGTTCTCACAGAACATAATTGCTTATTATTACGAATCACAAACCGTATGTATACATACGACATATGTAAATTTTCAAACAGGGCTTGAAATACCGTTAAAACTTTGGTATCGTTACTCCAGGTATCGTTACTTGATAAATATCGTTAAATATTTACCTTTATATTTAGACACTTTTATTGTTAAGCACAGGTATCGTTAAATCTATGGTATCGCTAGGTAACGTTAAAATGGTATCGCTATGAGCTTTCGTTTCCGTCGCTCTCGTCCAATCACAAAAATATGTATGTAAGACTGCGTCGACGCTAGGTGTTTGTGTATGTGTGTGTGCGTACTACTTACCGTGATCTCTTTTCTATCTATTTCTATTTTCGAGATATTGTTCTTGTTGAATATACATCCATACATATGAAAATAATTAAGCGTCTGTGATTTCTAAAATAATTCATCATCTATTTTTTCCCAAAATAAAATAATATTATATAAAAATTAAATTAAATCAGCTTCACGCTGTATTTATAATATTATATAAATATTCCTATAATTCAAGCGGGAGCTGTTAGTAATAATAATAATATTTATAAACTAGAACAGTATTTACTTCATAATGATTATTCATTTTATGGAAAGATATAGAAATAAACTGCCTCGCTAGTGAAGTGGTTAAAACGATTCCCGAGCAAGGAATCTTGCGTTCGATTCCCGAGTCGGGCAAAGTATTATTAATTATTATCGGTTTTCGAAAAATCTCAATAGTATCAATAAAACAGCGCGATGTTATGAATAGTATAGTGTCAGAATAAATAAATCAACGACAATTTTAAATACAAAAAATATTATTTTGGACTTTACATATACAGATATAATGAGGCCAGAAGCGCAGAAGTCGTGGTGCCTAAGCACCAGCGTGTTATTGTAAATGCGAGACAGGTTGTGGGTTCGATTCCCATTCGGGGAAATAGAATATGATTGTGTATTTTTGTGAAAATATATAAAGTTTGTGTGATTCCTCAATAGAAAATATCATTTTGTATTGTAGCTTAAAATACCTTTATTGTTTAGGTATCCTGTAGTATATAATATTTTTTTCTACCTTACATATTTTTTTTTTAACATTTTTAATATTTTTTCGTCGATATGACTATCATTTATACTATTTTTTGATTTGAGAACATAATTTATTGGCTGTAAGAATGTTCATTGTTATTTAAAAGATATTCTTATTTATATTCTAAACTTAAGAAGAAACTCCTTAAAATAAAATATGCTTTCTTCGCATGCGTTGTAATAACTATATTATTTAAAAAAATATATAAAAATTTAGTATATTTTATGTGAGGCCAATCGCAGCGGCACGAAGTGTGACTGTAAAACCGACTGGTTGTGGATTGATCCTTCTCGAGGAGATGAAATATTTACTTAAATTTTTCATCTCCTCCTTTATATTTCCATTTCTTCACTCTGGTATCGAGGCTACGCGCGACGTTGAATTCTGTCAACATACAATGCCTCCAGAATTCAGCAGAAAGTGGGGATCGGAGTGTCTTAATACTAGGTTCCCTCTGCCTACCCCGCTGTGCGCGGGATACAGCGTGAAGCTGATTTAGATTTTTTTTTGTTAAAAATAAAAGTTAAGGATATGTGATTGTAATTATTATCTTATGATAAATAAATTTTGTAGTAGTAAATTTATTAATTAATTAAATCAACTGGCGACGGGGGAATGAATTATTATTTATTTATATTTTCATTCCTTCGGTCTGGTAACCAGACAAAGCGCAGCCTTGAGTTCCGGCACTCAACAAGTAATGCCTCGAAAATTCGGCTTTAAGTGAGGAACGAAATGTCTTAACACTAGGTTTCCTCAGCCTACCCAGCTATGTGCGGGATATATTTATTATTTATGAACCCATCGAAATAAATGTTAAAGAAAAGTTGCAAACTACACATTAAACAGACAAATGTCTGATTGTCAGTCACGTTAATTTCAGTAGCTTAACTGACACATAGATAAAAGAAGGCAACTCTAAAGTTTTAATATTTTTCATATTAGAAATCTTAAGTGCACTGCAAACATACATTATATACGTATACAAAAATTACGTATTATAATTCAGTGTATTAAATAAATAATTCAATAGTTTAAGCGGGCGAAGCCGCAAGGTTGCTAGTAGTTTTTTAAAAGTATTGCATAAAAATATTGTCAATTAACTAAAACAACACGCTTAGACAAGATACACTAATGCACAAAGTATTGTATGCGTAACGTGACCAGACGACCCGATTTGAATGAGACTGTCTCGTTTTTCCCTCTGTTCTCTTCACTCTGTGTTGTGTTCTTTCGTTTTGTGTGTCTCGGTAGATATGCCAATGTTTCGGGACATCGTATAATAATATAATATAAAAATACAAAAGTCCCGTTTTTTCGGAATGCAGTTTAAATTTATTTCGATGAGCGGAACAAGTTCCTCCGCGGTTATCGCGGTAGTACACTATTTTGGAAAAACAGAAGTATAACATTATTAAAGTGTCAATTATATTATAAAGAAAGCACGCCTCAGATGTCGAGAACAATTAAAACTATCCTAAAATAACAAAAACTACCAAGTTACCAAGTATCGCTACCAAATAGTAACGATACTTCAGTATCTGTATGGACTTACCGGTTATTTTAAACGTTAATTTTAAATGTGAATTGGTAACGTTAACAAGCCCTGTTTTCAACAAAGTAAATAACAAATCGTGACATCCATGAATGTTACGCATATTATCTTCGTACAATGCCATCCAGCTATTATTTAAACAGTAGGTATACGATTTTGCAAGTAATACGAGTAGAAACTATCTAGGACCAATGTTAATTATAACTTTTTAATCCAATACAGATTTCCTTGAATCATCATCACAATTAACGTATAAATTTAAATTGATTACTATAGGAATCTTCGATTTGTGTTGCATCTAAGCGGCGATGCCTATATTTTTATTATTAGATCTTTTGAATAATACAGTACGGTCGAAGATACGAGGCCGCCCACAAGTTAGTTGAATGAAAAATGCGAAGTTTAAAAAATTTAAGAACGGGGCGACCGATTGTACTGTATAGTATATCGTACATTACGTGTGGAACGACAGTATTAGAGGCAAATAAACGTGTGGAATCGAACCATCAATCTTTCTACCCTCCTTATTCTAAAATAATATCAACCTTTTTAAGCAGTTAACCTAGAGCAAAGATATTAGAAAATGTCATACTCCACTTTTAGAGTTTTTGAGTGGCGAATTTAGCTCTTCGTGTAGCCAGCCAGCGAAGAAATAAAAATATTTCGTTCCCTGGACACCTCCGGGGATTGACTGAACCCAAAATCGTTACGATTACTGTCGGACATATCGTAATATCTAATTTCTATATTTTCGGTCTGTCACCACAGAAAAAGTAGTAAAATGCGCAAGTATTTTACGAAAAGGATATAATAACAATATCTTTGTTTATTCCAAGTATGTATTAATAAAAACGCGCGTTCTGAGTGCACCTTTTGTTTTTAAATAACTTCAAAGTATAAAGTATACTATAATAAATCTTTATGTAATATTCAATGTTATAAACTAAATGTGTTAAAATGTGATTTATTTTAAAAAATAATTTCAGAATAAGTTTTAATTTCAATAGGTATAGAGATGACATAGGTTCATAAAAAAATAACTAATATGCTCTTTATAGTAAGTTTGATGTGTTTGTTTTTAAATATTTTTTTGAAAGTATAAAGGACTCATTTAATACTTTAGTTGTGATTGAGTGAATTTTAATTTTCCTGTTACTGTAATTTTTTTTTGTATAAAAGGCAAAACACAAGGTAAAAATATAATAAAAAGAAACGAAAGCTGGACAACTGAAACACTCGATACATAATTTACAAGTAGTTTTCAAAATATTTTATTAACACAATTCATTCAATAACACCAAGATTATAACATTCTCTAACATGAAAACCTAAAATAATACAATTTCACCTATTTGTATTTTTATTTTATTTTTACCAATTTTATATTTCATTCAAACATCATTTGTCTATGAGGTATTATACATAATAAAAATATTTTTTAAAATTTCTATTGTTCAATTAATATATATATTAAAAGTGCAATGTCTAGTTATTAATATTATTATTAAAAATATAATAATAATAATGTCGAGGAAAAAAAAGAAATAAAACACACAAAAAACAATCAAGTAAGAAACAAAATAATATGGAATGTACAAATCATGTTTATTAACTGATCCCTGGCAAATACATTGGTTTGTGACTCACTTTCGAACAGACAAACTAATAATTTATTTAATACATACATATAAATAAATATATAATAATTTAAGTATGGTCACAGCATACAGACGAGAGCACCGGGACAGGCACACCCATGAAACGTAGCAATTATTACAACAACATAATTAAAAGCCAGGTATTGAACGATACAATATGCGGTACACAGTACCGTGGGGGACTCGGTTCATAAATATTTTTTTTTGTTTGGACTTAACTTTCTACTCTAACTGTACATTAGTTTCGCCTTACACTAAAATAATCTAAGTGATATATTTCGCAATAGGTAACGCGCTCATAGTATGTAGTAGTATGTAGAAGTAATAATAATTAATACTCCAAAAAATCAAAGCTGAAATTTCAATCACTCGGTAGCTGACGGAGGTTTAAATTTAAATTTCATTTAAATACACAGTATAAGCACGATCTCTGTAGACGCAGCATCAAGTCTACAAAGTCAGTGCTTGATGTTAGATACTTTATCTTAGCCCTCGAAGTTTAATAGCTACCGGCGATTGATTTGCGCGACATATGAACTTATAAAAACTTCGAGGGGTTATATAAGATGGTGAATGGATGTCAAATATTAAATTTACTGTTGTTTCGTGTACAGATAGATGGCTACGATGAGACCGTATAGACCCAATACTTCAGCGAAAATGAGAATAAGGATCATTCCGACGAACAGCCTTGGTTGTTGGGCGGTACCGCGGACGCCGGCGTCACCCACGATGCCTATGGCGAAACCTGCGGCTAAACCAGAGAAACCTACAGCGAGACCCGCTCCCAAGTGGATGAAACCTCTGGAAAATGGAAAAAAATATATTAATACTTGCTACTTTGGACAAATGAAAATGTTAAAAGCTAATTTTTTATTCAAAGTAAGTGCCCAAATATGTACAAGCTTATGACTTATTCATATGGCAGAATCAATAAGATTAATCAACTCTTTAACTTGATTTATGAAGATTTTACAGTATTATATTGATAATGGTCAAGTATTCAACTTAAATCTACAATTTTGCTATTTATATACGAGTGTCTGCCCAAAATATATATTGACAACAATTTCAATGCAGTAATAAATTTCTAGATATGTAAATAAGAACCAATTGTTGTTTAATATTTGAATAAACATAAAAAGATAAAAAAAATATCATATATTAGTTTTAAAACTTATACATTTACCGCTAAATAAATAAATCTTTATATTGATTCTTTTGATTATTAAATATCATTATCATATTTCATCTTGATAGATTGTCAATAACACTGTGGTCAATGACAAGCAATTATTACAATATTCAATGTCAAAACAGAAACTAAATGCAACAGGAAACCACTGGAGCAAATAATTACAAAGTCATTCTAATCTGCTGTATTTATTAAATATAAGCAAATTGGACTAAATAACAAAACAGGTCCAATGTATTTAAGACAAATTAATTAATCAAATATTACTAACATTGTTCTATTTTTATAATTAGTCCCATTTATAATGAATATGAATATAATATTTATTATTACAGAATAGGCTGAGACAACCTCTTGTCTGATAGAACTTTGTAACTGAAGATACTTATTTCCATTTCCTATCTGAATTCAAGACACTGTTATTAATTAAATAGCTGAACTCAAGACTATAATTATTTTAGCAAAGCAGGGATATAAATAAAATTTATTCACAAGATTGAAGATTGAATCCACAACCCTCGCATTTACACATTTAATTAACCTTTAGTACCTGTATTGTAATTGTTAATTTTTTTTATCTCTAATAACTAGCAAATCTCACCTAAAAAGAGGATAAGTGGCCGGAGCCTCCAATGACCCAGCAATCAGCACAGCCACGACCAGCCCGTAGATGGCAATGATACCCGCCATGACAACGGGGATGATGGACTTCATGATCAGCTCAGGCCTCATCACCGACATGGCAGCGATACCTGTGCCAGACTTGGCTGTGCCATAGGCCGCTCCAAGGGCTGGAATATAAAAGTTTTATTATTAATAAATTGTTATAATGTATTATTTAATAGTTGCTTTAAATTTTAAGTACAATACAGGTGGAAGAGTCATATGTTGTCTATTTCTATAGGAATTTTGAGAATTTTGTTTAGTACTTATAGTTAAAGTCCCTCGATAATGGAAGACTTTTATAATAATATTTTTATCAAGCAAAATATACATACTTCTTGCATTATATTTTTTATAGCTACAAGAATAGACTATAATTATGATTTGTGATGCTTTAATGTACATAGATTGAAAGTAAAATAAGATGATAAATTAATATGTCATTACCATTGACTTCAAGTATTATTATTTAATACATAAATTATGTAATTGTATATTATAGGGTGTGGTTTCGGATGACCCAGTTTTAAAATGTCTGGACTATTTTATTTTAATTTATTAAAAAAACTTTTTCCACTGTAAATCTTTATATTAATTGTTTCTTGCTTCTAGAATAATTTTCAAATCTTATGAAAATGTTAGAGAGTTTAATGAAACTTTATTAAGTAATTTCAATTTTACTCGAGCAATGAAGCAAATCATGTGATGTAATTTTTCACTGACATTTTTTTGGTTACACTTAGCCTACAGGCTATATTTTAAGCTTTAGTAAACAAGATAGTAGCTCATTTATAAAAATGCATTTTGAAACATATATTAAGAATATAAATGCAACATCAGCAACATTAAGTAAAGAGTTCGGGAGTTTGCTATTTCCTCTTAAATTTTGTCATGTGACAGTTTATCTGTAGTTAAGTCAAATTTTCTCTTTTTATAAGTAAAAATATATAGGACAACAATATGCTTTGTAACTTTGTATTTATTTATGAGATATATGTAGTATAAAGACTTATATTAACATGATAATGTAATACATTTCAAAAGAAAAGTCATGTGACCTATTTGTTGAAAATCACACTACATTAATCTAGGCTCTTACCTACATAAGGCACTTCTAGGTATTGTATAATAAGAATAACTCATCTTTAAAGCAATTATCTTACAGTAATTATAAAATACTTAATTGTATACAAAGAAGCCATTGAATTCAGATTGTTTCATTAATTTAAAATGGATAACATTAAAAACCTTGTAACTATGTAACAAGGTAACTAACAGTAACATTTATCAAATGATAATTCTCTAAAATATTAAAAGAATATTAAGTTTTTTTCTACTATCGTGATTATATCTAAAAGAGTATCTATTGGAATCTTAATTCTCATTATACATTCTATACAAATCAATAAAAGTAGTATTCAAAGTTAAGAAGGTACTAAGTTATGACTACCTCCATCACATGATCAAGTCACATGATTTTTAAGTTGAACATCAAATTGGTTGACTGGAAAAGAAACCTATATAGACGTCAATAGTTTCGCTGAAAACAGCGTCTTTGCAAGCCTGCGCAAATCAATTGCTTACATTCATTTTAGAATGCGTTAACGTCTTTTGACATTTACAAGCTAAGAAATCTCTTATAGACATAAGATAACCAAGGCAAACTTTTATTTTCTATAGGAATTTATATTATTTAATTAGAAATGCAATAATCTTTAGTTTTATCTACAGTATTGATTGAAGTTTTAATGTGTCATGACAGTCGTTTAACGCTACATCAGCAATGCTGCCAACATTAACGTTTTACGCTACACGATGTCAATCACATGATGATTGATTCATTTTTCCAACCCCGTGCTACGCCCCTTTATACTAAAACCGTTCGTTTAATCAAAAACATCGATACAAATACAATCGATAGAAGTATGCTATAGATATCTAGATTTCACGTATGTCCCCAAGGTGGGGCAGTTCCTATATTTAGGACGCCTAAAATAACCATATTCGCAATTAAACAGATTGCTCTAATGACAATTACCAAGAAATAAATAACAGGTTCTAGTGGAAGCGTGAATCCATCCCGTTGACATTTTCCCTACATATTCGTTCAGCCATTCCGTCAACGTTAAAACACACAAAAGCTACATACCGCTAAAAATGATAGCTGACGCCGCCCCCATAACTCCAAAGAAAGGTCCATAGATGGGATTTGTTTCGGCCATTTTGTATGTGAAGTGTGGGAGTATTTACAGGTCCCAAAAACTGTGATGTGATGACTATCTGCACACACTCACTCCACGGAACTATTTTAGCACAGACAAATATGGCTCAAGCTTTGCAGTGTCGGTAGAATGGGTCATATGACGATTGATGTTCGAGGCAGTGCTCGTTGTGCCTTGAGTTGTGATTGGCGATGTGACGTCATGTCCGAAATGCGCGACCAATCCTGAGCTGGACACTCAACATCGGTATGACGTATAACATTGATGTGGATCGCTGGCCAGCAACTTTTGTCTGCGCATGCTCTGTTTAACAGTTTTGATACTTTTAATTAAAATATAAAGAGAAATTAACAAGATTGCATACAAAATTCATTATTAAACAAAATAAATGTATTATTTTTACATATACGATATACTATAAAATATTTTATAAAATAAATTCTTTGTAATATTTATAATAAGTATTTGATTTGACTTATTCACTTTATAACTTAAGCAGATAGCGCGAATTTTGAAAATAACAATGAATGAAAGTATTCATCGATCTTTTCAGCCTTGAATATTCCTTGAATTAATTTTACACAAAATTTAAAATTTTGTAAAATATTTTTACTAACTATATAATTTAATGTATTATATTAAATACAATGTGTGATTAAAAGTAATTTTTTACAGAATTTGATAGCAGAGATCAAATATTTAATAATATTACAACTTACTATAAGTTTAGAAAATTTTATATATTATTAAAAATTCGAAACTGTTCATATTTTATATGAAGCCCAAGTTAAAAAATATTGTAAACAAGTATTTATCGGAATTTATATATTTTATATATTTTTTTTTTAAATAAAAAAGCACATTTGAAGACCATTTCCATGCATATGTTGATATTTTACATCTTATAATACCTCATCTTAATACAGTTATATACGGTACGATAGTAATTTAAATATGTTTATATATCTATCTATTACTTAGTATAAATTTTATATATCTTTAAGACGCAAGAAAACTACAATAGGCCTACCTTGAAAGTTTAATTAAATAAATATAATTATACATATATTTTCAATAAGGTCCATAAATAATGATATTCTTCTTATATTTAATTAATAAAATAAAAAATATAATAAAACATGTTACCATAATTTAATTATTTATTTAAATCTAAATAAAATAATAATTTATCGTAACTTGCTCTCTGTGGGCATTTTAATGGTCGTCGTTCAAGGGTTCGGTTTGTCAATGTCAAAATCATGTTGAATTTTATAGGTTATGTTTGTTATTGCATGTGATATGTTGATACAATTCATTCTTACTTAAAAATTATATTTAACTTTAACAATCATGAAGTTTAACTATAAGGTTTGTATAATTGTTTTAGTTGTAATATCTGCATTTATAAAATATGACTATACAATACCCTTAAGCTTAAACTAGTAAAGAATTTCAATGTTTATGTATAGTTTTTTTTAATAAATACTTTTCTTATTTTATTTTTTTATATATGACCTATTTCTTGATTTCAGTTCCAAAACCTATTAGGTACAGTGTATCGACGTGGTGATATATTGTTTACGAATGATGGAAATTGTGTTATCAGCCCAGTTGGTAATAAAATTACTATTTACAATCTTAAGCAGTGAGTATTTTATACATCTTAGAATTAAAAAAATATATAAATCGTACTACATACAACGAATTTATTGCTTTTGGATATTATTTGGAAATGTATGGTGTCAAAGATTTTTTTATTTTTATATTTTTATAATTTCAGGAATAAAAGTAATACTTTGCCCATAGAAAGCCATTTTAATTATACATCAATTGATGTCTCTCCAAATGGCTCTATACTGCTGGCAATCAATGAAAGTAAGTACATATTTGAATAAACTATCTTTAATACTAAATACTAACTTTTTTATAATTTTTGTTCCCTTTTATTCCAGTATAAAGTTTCTAATTTAAAACAGAATACAATAGATACATAAAGGGCCCCTAATTAATAAAGTATTGATAAAAATAAATGAAATAACAAATCATCAAATTATTCATAGACTCATGCTGCATCTGGTACATAGACATAAGCAGAGGGAATCTACAACTTAATATTCAGACACTTCATTTTGTTCCCTATTTTATCCCAAATTCTTAATATTAAATATTTCATTCCCCTGAATGGGAATTGAACCACACTTGTGGGGCACAAGCATGCAACACAATAACCAAAATATCATTATTAATATTATTTTGTAATATTTAAGTGTTATAGCTAATTAAAATAATGTCATAGTTTAGTGGCATAGAGTGTCAATTTCAACTTACACACATAATTTTTACATTGCAGAGGGTGAAGCTCAAATGATAAGTTTATTGACATGTACAGTCATACACAGATATAAATTTAAGCAAGAAGTAAATGCTGTTAAGTTTAGTCCAGACGGAAAATTATTTGCTGCCTGTTGTGATGATACAGGTAAAGGAAATCTTTTTTGCTAAAGCAATGTACACTGAGTAAACCTAGTGTTAGGCCAGTGTGAAAAAAATAATATGTTACATACATTCAATTTATTGAGTTGGGCTGGAAGTTGCTGCCACTATGTGTAAAATTGGATTGTCCCAATTATTTTTTTTTATTTTATTTTAAATATGTATGTATATGATTTTGAGTTTCTTTTTATATTACATAATAATAGTTTTTGTTGCAGCTATGCTATAAATAAACCAAACTCTTAAAATTATATTTTATAGAAAATATTATTTACTAGTGGTCTAGACCAGTTTCGTCCTTTTGTTTTCGTAAATCCCGATCAAGACAGATAGATAAACATTCAAACATTTTAAAACCATTATGCTTTTAAAAATTAAATTATATTAGCCTCACGCTGTATCCTGTACACAGCAGGGTAGGCAGAGGGAACCTAGTGTTAACCACTTTCTTCCTTGTTGTCCTTTTCCACTGATTTCTGAAGGCATTGCATACCTCGAGTGGGGATCTAACCCACAACCAGTCGATTTTACAGTCACACTTTGTGCTTCTGCGCCACCACCGGCCTCATTGCCGGGTGTTTTAGTTTTGTGTAAATAAGTAAATACAATTGAAAAAACATATCTATTTTATATAGATAAAAAATATATTGAACTACCTTCAAATAAATATATATTTCTCGATTTACAGTATTCATAATGACAGCCCCAAGCACTTTCACTGGGGAATTTCGATCGTTCATAATGAAAAGAGTATTCAAAAAGGCATTAGATCAAGTAACTTGTCTGGACTGGTCGTCCTGTGGCAAATTATTAGCCGTTGGCTCAAAAGACACAACAACTAAAATTTATACATCAGAATATTTAGATAATTTAAGCATGTATTCCTTAAGTGGACATACAGACAAAATTATTGGTGTTTTCTTTGAAAAGAAAAGTCTAGATCTAATAACTGTTAGTCGTAATGGCCAAATATGTTTGTGGGAATCGTCTATTGATGCAGAGGAGTTGGTTACGTCTAAAGTTCAAATTTCACATAAGAAAAGAAGGAAATTGCAGAAGTTAGAGGAATTGCAAGAAGATGAGGTTGATGAAGAGAATGTTATTGAGAAAGATAAGGAATATGTAAGTTTTTTATTGACATATTTTATTAAATTAATTATATAGAGGCCTTCGTGGCTCAGTAGACCGTGTTATTGTAACGACATTTTTTTGCGGAAGTGTGGACTGAGCGGTGAATGAGAATGAATTATTCTTCATATCTTTGTTCTGATAAAATAAAACAGTGTTAAGTTTCACTTGACACGGATGTCTTAAGAATTGGGCGCAAATAAGGAATGGAGTGTCTTGACACTAGGTTCTTTTTGCCTATTCTACTATATGCGGCATAAAGCGTAAAGATGAAAAAAAAAACAGAACAAATTATATGAATTCTTTAATAATTATATTTTTTTTTCTATACTAAATGAAACTTCTTTTTTCCAGGAAAGTGACAAAGATGAAGATATGGAGAAAGAAATAATAAAAACGGAAGATAACAAAAAGCTACAATACAAGAAGCTCGGCCGCCATTACATAGGGGACGCCATAAGGAACGCCCATCATAAAGTAAAATTGACAGCTGCAGCTTACCATAAGAGTACTAAAATATTAGTTACAGGTTTGTTTTCTATTAACATAATATGAAATCTTTAAATAAAAGAAAAACCGTGTTGAGTTTCATTAACATTTACTTTAGTGAACTTTCAGTAAATTAATTGACATAAAAACAAATTGAGCGAGAAATTACATTTTTTATTTTGAATTAAAAAATTTGAGTATGTTGTATGTTTATTTTTGATTATGATTTACTTAAATAAAAAAAAATAGTAGTAAATGAAGTAGCTAAGTAATTTAAGAGAAGTACTTACTTGAACTGACAATGATCAAATTTTGTTGATCACAATGGCGATTTCTATTATTATATAAAATTATATTTCTTCTTTTTACTTTATTTTTTATTAAAAAAAGTTTCAAAATAATCACAAAAAAATATATATATATTTTCTTTTTTTTCTTAACAGGTTTCTCAACAGGTATATTCTTCCTACACGAAATGCCTGACGTGAACCTTATACACACGCTGAGTATATCCGAGCACAGGATCAGTAGTATAGCTGTGTCGGCACAAGGCGACTGGATAGCATTCGGTTGTCCCAATATAGGACAGTTGCTTGTGTGGGAGTGGCAAAGTGAGTGATTTGTTTTTGTAATGAGAATGTAGTGATGTACCACTGTGTTATCTATTTTAAAATATTATAAAAAATAAATTAAATTATCTTCACGCTGTATCCCGCACACAGCAGGGTAGGCAGAGGGAACCTAGTGTTAAGACATTCTGTTCCCCAATTTCTGCCGAATTCTGGAGGCATTGCGTGTTAAGTGGCAGAACTCAATGCCGCGCTCAACCTCGACACCAGAGCGAAGAAATGGAAATATAAATTTAAGTAAATATTTCATCTCCTCGAGTGGGGATCGAACCCACAATCAGTCGGTTTTACTGTCACGCTTTGTGCCGCTGCGCCACGACTGGCGGCGACTGGTTGTCTATTTTTTTGTGTATATTAAACACACATTGAAATATCTCGCATATAGATTCAAGATGTTGTTTGCTGAGTGATGGAACTCAATGCCGCGCTATTTTTTTTTACCATATTGTAGTTTTTTATATTGCAAAAATATTAGCGGCCAGTGGTGCAAGCATGTGATTGTAAACGCGACAGGTTGTGAGTTCGATTCTCAATGAGGAAATGAAATATTTAATATTTTCATTTCTTCACTCTGGTGCCCTAGCAGCAGAGTAGCAGCGTGCTACATACAGGGAGGGATACAGCGTGAAACTTAAAAAAAAGAGGTAAACGAGCGGAAGAACCACCTGATGGTAACCACCTTTTATCTGATTAATATAATATAATTCCTTATTTACCAACAGGTGAACAATATGTAATGAAGCAGCAAGGCCATTCCCAGGACATGACCTGCCTCGCCTACTCCCCCGACGGCCTGTACATAGTGACGGGCAGCTACGACGGCAAGGTCAAAGTGTGGAACACCACCAACGGGTTCTGTTTCGTGACGTTCAACGAACACAAATCAACGGTCACCGATATTGTGTTTAGTGCGAACAAGAAGTTTTTTTTATCCGCTTCGCTCGATGGGAGTGTGCGGTGCTATGATCTCACTAGGTGGGTTTTAGTGTTTTTTTTTTTTACTTTTTGAGGTCTTTTTTACCTCATCGCATTAGCTCTAGCATGATAGACAGCGATTTGACGAAACGCCAAAAGTTACTATCTCGTACTTCTTTTGTCTCGTTTTAATTTTTATTTTATTTTATATTGAAATATATAAAATGTTTAATGTAGACCATACTAATAATTCACGTTAAAGTAAACGTGTGCGGTGTTTATGATGTTTCTAGGTGAGTTATAGTACAGTCGACAAGTAATGGCCGCTGACGGATAAGTTTTATGAACTTCCGCATATTTTTCACTCGAAAAAAAATCACCAGAAACGACAAATATGATAAAATCAAATCTGCGCAGCCCTTTTGCAGCTAACTTCAGTACAATAAGTACAGTACGGTCAAATTCGTCGATCGTACTGTAACTCCACTATAAAACGGTAGATTAAACTAAAATAAGATACAAAATTTTAAATATTTATTTATTCCAGATACCGCAATTTCCGTACATTAACGTCGCCCAGCCTGGTCCAGTTCGCGTGCGCGGCGCTGGACAGCAGCAGCGAGCTGTGCGCCGCCGGCGGTCAGGACGTGTTCGACATATACGTGTGGTCCGTCAAGTTTGGGAAGCTCTTAGAGGTGAGGGATCTAGTGTCTACCTTATGTTGTGTAGGTGAAGGATTTTAGGTGACTCTATAGGAGAGGTAATTTAGTGGTAAGATACTCCGTATTCCACGAACCGTTCAGTTTTTGAGATGTTTATGTGTTGATTTGCAGAATCTTTTTCCTAGTCTTGTTATCAGAATAAGAATATGAAAGTTGATTCATTTCTCCGAGTGGAAATCGAACCCACAACCATCGTGTGGTAAGAAGTTCCGCTCCTTGACATGCAATGTATCGAAGATTTAGCGGAATGTGTGGAAAGGATGTCTCAACACTAGGTTCCCAGTGCTTATCTTGCTACATGCGGGATACAACAAGAAAAAATACTTATCAATATTTAAATTTTAATTTTTGATTTCCAGGTTCTAGCAGGTCACGAAGCACCAGTATCTTCTCTTTCCTTTTCCCCCATCCTATCGAGTTCTACACTAGCATCAGCCTCGTGGGATAAAACCGTGAAACTATGGAATTGTATAGAAACCAGTTCGGACTGTGAAACATTACAGTTAACGTCAGACGCCTTGCAAGTTGCGTTTAGACCTGATGGTGAAGAGGTATTTATTAAATTACTTATTTGCTTTTAGTTTCACGCTGTATCCTACATATAACAGGATAGGTAGACGGAACGTAATGTTAAGACACTCCATTACACACACAAAGCCGTGCTTTGTCTTGTTACTATAGTGAAGAAATGGAAAATATTAAATAATTTATATTTTCATTTCCTAGGTGGAAATTGAACCCACAACTGTTGAGCTTAGTATTTTTTTAGACTCAGCTCCACAACAGCGTCAATCAGATATTTATTATATAATTTTTAATGTCAGTTAAAGTTTATATGGCGTTTCTGTGTGTGGTATCGGAATCTAATGATTTAAGCAGTTGGCAGCCTAACTTCTGTACAATTTTTTGCTCAATTTTCATTAACCTTTGAAAAAAACCTAAGATACTTTCTTTTAGAAGCCTTATATTCTTTCTTTCAGAGGCCAGTCGCGGCGTAGAGGTACAAAGTGTGACTGCAAAATCGACTGGTTGTGGGTTCGATCCCCACTCGAAGATATTAAATATTTATTTAAACTTATATTTCCATTTCCTTGCTCTGGTGTCGAGGCAAAGTGCAGCGTAGAGTTCCGCCACTCAACACGAAATGCCTCCAGATTTTAGCGGAAAAAGGGGGAATGGTCTTAACACTAGGTTACTTCTGCCTACCCTGCGGTGTGCGGGATACAGCGTGGAGCTGATTTAATTCTAATTTTATTTTCTTTTATATTCATTAGATAGCAGTATCAACACTAGACGGTAATATAACGTTTTTCAATACATCAACCTCAGAACAAACTGGCAGTATAGAAGGCAGGAACGACCTGGGATCAGGCAGGGCGGACACAGATCTTGTAACGCCTGAGAAAATGTTGAAAACTAAGTGAGTATGGTGATAAGTGTGATACGTACAGTACGATCGACGAGTCGTGGCCACTTTGTATATATAGATTTTAGGAATTTTCTAACTGTTCGTTATTTTCTTATCTAATAGTAATGCAGAGTATGCCCTTTTTTTACTTAAGTAAAAATTATTTTACAGAGAAGGAAAACATAAATAAATTGTGATAAGCATTGTTGCTAATTTTGTCGTAGCATACAACTATATAAGACCTAAAATCTTGTAAGAATATTGACATGTATAATAATATTTAAAAAATATGTTTTTTGCTTCATCACGCCCTTTTTCGTTTGTAATCTTATTTTAAGTATTAAGCGAATAAATTAAATTGAAAAAAAAAACCTATTAGAACTCCCGTAACTTGACTTAAACAGTTACTAATATTAAATATTATGTTTCGGAGTTAAATGCCGCCATAGCAATATTAATTATTAACTCTAATGTTTGCTAATATTTACAGAGCATTCACAACAATATGTTACACAGCGGACGGTCTGTGCATACTCGGCGGTGGTAACTCTAAACACGTATGTCTATACAGTGTGAACGAGGCGGTGCTTATAAAGAAGTACGTTATAACTCAGAATAGATCTTTGGATGCAGTTAATGTGAGTATAGATTCGAAATTTTAATTATTTTTTTTTATGGTTGTCACAGAAAATCGATTTTTTTTTTGGTTTTATTAATTCTTTTTTTATGAAAAATGTCGAGGAATAAAATAAAACTATTTTTTTTAAATTCAAATTTTACTCAAGGCTTTTTTAAATAAAAAGTAATTTTATATACTGGATAAGATTCTTTGTGATTTTTCTTAATTGTAGTGTTAAATGACGAATATCTGTAAATGAGATGAGATGATGATTTCGGCTTTCTTTGTCTCTTTTAAAAAGTTCTAATGATACTGTGAACAAAAACTTTAAAAAATGCAAAATAATAGTTTATATAAATAAAAATCTTTATTTTCGTGAAAATTATAAAAATATTACATACTAACAGAGATACTAACAAAAAAATAAGTTGTAACACGTTTTTAAGAGTTTTAAATATTTACATTTTTTCGGTCTGGTGTCGAAGCGAAGCGGGGCCTGTCAATACCTCGAGAAATTGGCGGAACGTGGGGAACGAAAGTATCATAATGGTAACGGAATGTCTTAACACTAGGTTTCCAAGTTCCCTCTGCCTACCCTGTTATGTGCGCGATACAAAAATTTTCTCTGTAGCTTAATAAGAACATATGACTTAGTGGTCATAGCGCTTGGACGTGGGTTCGAGTCTCATTACGTTTAAATTTCCATTTCTAAATGTAGTTACAAATTAAATTATGTATTTGTATTGCGCAGGACTTCATAAATCGTCGTTTTCTAACGGAATTCGGCAATATGGCGCTTGTGGAGGATCGAGAGGCTTTAGAAGGTGGCGAAGTCAATATACGGTTACCGGGCGTCAAAACTGGTGATATGGCCGATAGGAATGTAAAACCTGAGGTAAAGTATTAAAATATTTATATTTGTAAATAATGGTTCTCGCTTTGATTCCCACTCGAGGGAATGATAATGGCTATACTATTTATCATTTTCTCCACTTTGGTGTCAGACAATACGCGGTGTTAAAATCCGCGGTGTTTAATTCAACACAAAATGTTTTAATACTTGAGTGATGCGTGGAGAACCCTCTGCTTAATCTGCTATATGGGAAATACAGCGTGAACCTGTTTTTTTTTATTTTAGTGAATAAAATTTTTCGCCGCGCTTTGCCTCGTTACCAGAGCGAAGAAATGGAAATAATCACCCCCTTTACGGGAACCGAACCCACAACCGTCGCGTTTACAGTCAGACACTGTGTCGCTGCGCCACGAATATTTTTATATTTTACTATAATTTAATATTTTATTAATGTAATCAAATGACAATATAACAGGTACGCGTCCACTGTGTAAGATTTTCACCATCTGGGGAAAGTTTTGCTGTAGCGGCCACTGAAGGACTATTAATATACACTCAAAATGCCGGTTTAGATGGCACTTTCAGGTATTTTTTTTTTTTATTTATATATATTTATGTGACAGAGTGTAGTGATGAACCTCTCTGTTACAGTATATTAGTAACGTAGGGAAACCCATTTCTTTTGGTCATTCTTGTGACAGTATACATTTGTGATTGATATAATTTCAAATTATTATTGTTATTTTTTTTTATCAGTTTAACGTTGTATCCTGCACACTGCAGGGTAGGCAGAAGGAACCTAGTGTTAAGCAACTTCATTCCCCACTTTCTGCCGAATTCTGCATTGCGCGTTGAGTGGCTGAACTCAACGCCGCGCTTGTCCTCGACACCAGAGCGAAGAAATGGAAATATAAATTTAAGTAAATATTTCATCTCCTCGAGTGGGGATCGAACCCACNATCCCCACTCGAGGAGATGAAATATTTACTTAAATTTATATTTGCATTTCTTCGCTCTGGTGTCGAGGTTAAGCGCGGCGTTGAGTTCTGCCCCTCAACACGCAATGCCTCCAGAATTCGGCAGAAAGTGGGGAACGGAGTGTCTTAACTCTAGGTTCCCTCTGCCTACCCTGCTGTGTGCGGGATACAGCGTGAAGCTGATAAAAAAAAAAAAAATAAATAACATAATATTAACAAAATCTAATGTTTCTAATTCATTTCAGTACAATTAACGGTATCAAGTTTAGAAGAAGAATATTCCCATCGTCTTCTCGACTCAATAGCTCGTCTACTGGAGGACAGCCGCCATTTTGAGCATTTACTAATATGGGTGAAAAATCTGTTGACGGACAAAAGTAAATACCCACAAAGTGTACTTTTGGCAGTCGAGAAAGTTCTTACAGTGAAATATTCACAGTTGAGTAAAATGTAAGTTGTTTTTTTATTTTTATTATGTGTTTGTTATTTACTAAGGAAAGGCATATAACAAAAAAAAAGTTACGATTCTGTCACAATTATTGTGTGAGAAACGAACCTATAGTCATTGTGTGTACAGACACTAGAACTGCACCACGATGACGTCATATGCCTTTATAGTAAAATATGAAATCAAATAAATCGTTTAATAGATACTATATGGTTTTTTTAACTATAATAAATGTATAAGAATTTCGACGTAGCGGCTGAGATATTATATTTATTTTTAGTTTTGATTGGCCACGAATGCTTGGAACGTAAATAATAGGCGCGGGTTCAATCTCGTTAAGTTTTAAAGTAAAAAAAAAATTGTAGTGTTAATTTTATTAAGGATAGTCGGTCAGTGTAGATTCAATTTGAGGCTCAGGATAAACCCTGTTAGGCTTACATTATTTTTAATATGAAATTCATCTTCTATTCATGCTAGTGGTAGGCCAGGCGCAGGGGCACAAAGCGTGAACTGTAAACGTGACTGGTTGTGGGTTCGATCCCCAAACGATGTAATTAAATATTTTTATTTCCATTTCTTCTGTCTGGTGTCCAGGCAAAGCGGGGTATTGATTTCTACCACTTACCACGCAACGCTTCCTAAATTCGGCGGAAAATGGCGGAAATCAATCGTGATGGTTATTTTCCTTGCTCTAGTAAGATAGACAGCGGCGTTAAGTTCCGATACTCAACACGCGATGTCTTAAATTCGGGCGAAAGGCGGAGAACGGATTGTCTTGCTACTATTTTTTTAATGTGTACCCTGCCATATAGTATTTACAGCGAGAAGCTTAAAAATCATAAAAAATGACTTATTCAGTACAAACTAGATTTTTACTTTTATTACATAAACCATCACATGCTCTTATCAGTGATAATGTCAAGTGCTATGATAACACGAGATGTGATAGTGGAATCTTACAAAAATGTATGGCTTTTTAGTTTTATGTACATATTATTATGATAAATTTGACGTTTTTATTAATATATTGGTTGGTGTAAATTTTGATTTTTTTTCCGGTGGCATAATATAGATAACTTATTTTTTTATGATTTTGCATACGTACGTATGTTGTAAAAGTATGGAAATTTCGTATAGAAATATTAAAATTCAAATCCTGCTAATTGCATAGCAGGATTTGAACCAGTTTTTTTTAATATCCTCCAAATATAAATTGTACCATGTTTATTGTTTTATTTTATATACCTATTGTCTATACTTATTAATATTGTCAGATTTGAAAATAAGCTGGCTAAAACAGCAGCTTTAAAGGAAACCTTAAGGTTCGATTCCTACTTGGGGGAATGAATTATTAATTTCCTCGCTTTGGTAAGAAGAGAGAGCGCGGTGTTGAGTTCCGCCACGCAACATGTAATGTCTCTAAAATTATCTGGAAAGCGGGGAACATAGTGTCTTATCAGTAGGTTCTTTCTGTCCATCCTGCTCTATGAGAGATAGAGTGGAGCCAATCGACAAATCTATAGTGAATCTTAAACGAACTACAATGTTTATAGGGTTATAATAAATATGTACATTTTTTAAAACTTTTTTTTAAAAAAATATTTTGGATCACATTTTACACCCATGTTTTTTAACCACTAAAGAGATTGCTATATTATAGAAATATAGTTGTTTTAATTAATGTAATGTAAATTAAATTTTTCTATTTCAGTTGCGACTTCAATAAGTATACAGTGCGGTGTTGCGCGGCGGTCAGCGCTGTAAACGCTGCACGGCCTCAACAGAACAACGACCAGGGCAGCGTAGGTTCCTCAGACACTGATGACGACTAACTTTACAATATATTTTAAGTTTTAATATAATAAGATTCCTAAAAAAAATATAAAATGTTTTTAAAATATATTTTTGTTGAGTTTTTTTAATCTTCTGTCCTTCAATTAGGTACTGAAATACGATGTTTTTTTCTTAGATTATATATTAATAGTAGAGGTATCTATAAACCAAATATTTGATCATCAGAAAATAGATAAATAACTACGCCGTCGTTACGTAGTCTGGCTGTAAAAGTGACATTTGTGATAAGACTGTAAAAGTGACATTTGTGGGTTCAATTTCGATAAGGAGGAAATAATTATTTTTATTTCCTCAATTTGATTAACAAGACAAAATGACGTTGAGTTCTGCCATTGGCCACTACGTGGGGACTACTACGTGGGGACTACTACGTAGGGACTACTATGTGAAAGGAGGGTCACAACACTATGTTTGCTCTGAATCAAGGTGAGTTTTTTAAAGAGGTTGTCGTGGTATAGGGGCACAAGGATGCAGTTGTGGGTTCGATTCCCACTCGTGGGAGTGAATTTTTAAATATTTTCATATCCTCCCTCTAGTAACGGGGCAAAGTGCATTGAGTTCCGGCACTCAATATGCATTGCTTCTAGAACTGTCTGGCAGTGGGGAACGGAGTGTTTAACACTAGGTCCTCAGGTTCCCTCTGCTATGTGCTAGAAACTAAAAAATGTCTACATGTGTACCAACGTATATGTATATGTTACGTCACATATAGTCTAAAAATATTAAAATTTAGAGACGAGAGTACCAGAAGGTTACCTCTTTTAAACGTTACGCAATCCAGTTAATATGTAGTACACTAGTTTACCTTGAAATTATGCTAAAAAACGTAATTTTACAGCACAAAAAATAAATAGTGAATCACGTTTTAACGCTCTGCAGTGACGATACGGTATGACAGCCTTACTGTAACACTTTTTGTGTTATTTATTTAATAAATTACTTGAGAGGCTAAATTAAAAAAAATAAAATAGATATTTAGACAATGCGGGGCGTTGAGTTCAGCTACTCAACACATAAAGGTTCGAAAATTGGGTGGTACGTTTTAATACAAGGTCCCTCTTGTTCTTTATCTTAACGAAAAAAAAAACTCAAATTTAGATTAATATTAGTTGCTTAATGATTTTCTATACAAGTTTCGCCACTCGATACGTAATGTTCCCTAATCTGGAGTAATCTATCTATCTTATCACTAGGTTTTCCCTGCCCACTGTGTTTGCGGGATAAAGCGCGAAGAAAATATCCTTTAATATTTTGTTATTACATTATGTTTTATACATATAAAAGGATTCCAAATATTTTTTCGTACGTAACGTATTAAACGATTTTAAGTTTGTTAGAGAAAGTAATGTCCTTATGCTACATTGTCTCAGCTTGTTTCTTTTATATAGAAAAGAATAACTATATGTTAGGTAAAGTACGGTCGACAAGTTGTGGCCGCCCTGAAGCTAGCTGCAGATGGCTCGGCAGATTGTAGTTTAGGATTTTTCTTACTTTTGGTTATTTTGTTTCTCTGTGAGAAATGCGCATTTGTCTAGTAAGCCGTAATCTACTTAAGTTTTCAATCTGCTTTATAGGTAAGTAAAATCGATTTCAGTACATTTAAAGTCTATAGCTAACACAACAATGTACTTTAACACAAAGTTAAGTTAGCTGTTTCAAAGTAAGCAATATTTTCGAGACGGTAAGTATTTATTTATATAAATAAATCAGTTTCGCGTTATGTCCCGAACACAGCAGGGTAGGCTGAGGGAAGCTAGTGCTAAGACACTCCGTTTCCCATTTTCTACCGAATTAAGTTATGATATTTTATTTATATACATATTTATATATTTAAAAAGTTATAAAAGCTATAAATTTTAGTAGAGATAATAATTGTAATACAAATATTCCAAATTATCAATAATAATAAAAATGACTGTAGTGAGTTACCGTAGCGAGAAAATGAAAGATTGAATGTTTAACCGAATAGGAATCGAACACACAGCCGCCGCGCTCACAGCCACACCACCAAAAAAAACCTTATTTTTTTATGATTCTCTAATAGTACAACGATCCTAATGTCTAGACTATGTTTCATATATTAGATATATAAAGCCATCTATCATACTGAAGCTGTGTAATGACGTCATAACTCTTTATGAAGTCTACGTGAACTGCCAAAAATTATTGCAAATTGAAAAAAATGGGAAAAGCATTATTATTGTTATTGTCTTAAAGTCCTTTTTACAATGACTGTGACTTTACATGATATTTGTTTATTTTTCTAATACTTGTAAGGCAGTAAGTAGGTTAACTTATAATGTTTGGAGTACCATTCCGAAAACAGATCGAAATTTATTTTAAACTAGCGACCCGCTCGCCCGCTTGAACTGCATGATTATTAATTTATTAATTTGCATTACTTTAGTTTTTTAATAATAAATGTGTAGTATAATGAAACACAATATTTATACCCATTACAGTTATGTATAGTAATCTTGTTGAACAACATTCTTTATAATAATATATCTTTTAACTTTATAAACAGATAAAATAAAACCAACACTAAATGTTCTTGCTTTGGGAAGGTATGTTAAATTACAATTGTGAAAACTGCAATAAAATTGGTTAAGCCGTGTGTGAGATTAGCGTGAACAAATGCACAGACGAGCAGACAAAAAATTAAAAAAAAAACATATTTTTTTTGTTTTTTTTTATGGTACAGACAAGGCAAACAAGCGTTCGGGTCACCTGATGGTAAGTGACTACCGCCGCCCACGACCCCGTGCAACACCAAAGGAGCTACAGGCGCGTTGCCTGCCTTTAAGGTGGGTTGGGCGCCGGAGCCCGGCATTACCTGATGCTAGACGCAGTGGCATATAGCCATTATTATTATTATTGCAGGTATTATTACAGTTGCTTCACAATTTGTATATTATAATATTCTGTTTGTCCGGCAAAATGTACAGTGTCATAGTAAAAATAGAGATATACATACGATAGGAACGAGAAATAAAGATAAACTTGTTACGCCACGTTTTCGCCTCCAAAAAGTTAATAAATCTTTTATGGGTCTGAGTATACGTGTATATAATAAACTTCCGCAGTGTATTCTAAGTTTGCCACTACCACAATTTAAAGTAGCTTTAAAAAAAATACTAACAAGTAAAGCTTATTACACTGTTCAAGAATATTTAGAGGATAAACATGTATGGAATTAATGTCTATTGAATGTGATGCAGGATAGCTGCCAGTTAATGTAATAAAATTATATATTATACCATTGACTTTGAAAAGAGCAACTGTTGAGTTTCTTGCCGGCTCTTCTCAGCAGAACTGCCTTCCGAACCGGTGGTAGCTTTTTATTTTTTTGTTATATGTTCATTCGACGATTCAAAAGTGCTTATAAGAGTTTATTTGAATAAAGAATATTTTGAATTTGAATTTGAATTACTTAATGCCTTTTTACGGTTAACGGTTTTAAATGCCGGGGGTGGTAATGGTCCGGTCGAGTCAGCCCATGCGTGTTGCCATTGCTGGCGACGTGACTGTATCACACGTACTTTAGTCGCCTCTTACGACACCACCAGTACCAGGATGATTCTATTCTAGGCCGGGATCACACGGCATAAAACCGGCGTAATATTACGTTATTAAATATCACCAATAATTTTTTATTTTAGATTTTAGATTTTTTTCTTTTAGATGTACAAATGTCCCATGTACAAACACCGATCCGTTACGATAAGTATAGATATAGATATAAATTTTGATAATATTTCAGTGAAATATAAATAAGATCAGTCTCAACAGAAAACTCCTTCAGTTAACTTCGTTTGCGTGTGCTACAACCGAGTGAGAATCGAACCTCCTACAGTGGCGTTTAAAGTGAAGCATATCGCTGTGCCACGACGGCCACAAATACAATTCCAACCTTCACAAATCATTATTCTTCTCTTATCTAAATATAAATGTAAGAAAATAAATAAAATATCTATCTATATATGTAGTACATGCAGACAATACAATATTTAAAGTAGTATAGTTCATTTGGAGACTATCCAAATAGCCTCCGTTGTTACGAAATAGGCTTTTGTAGTGTAGTACTAAAACGAGGTCGGTTCATTTACCTATTATGTTATTCGTCTTAAGTTTTAACAATGTTTTTCCTTGTAACTATTACCTACAGTAAAAGTAGTACAACTACTTAAGCCATCTATGGTCTTCATCATCAGTTGGTGATCACACGTCATCAAATAGTGATTTTCGAAAGCAAACACTTTACAAAAAATACTCAAATCCTTGTAAGTGTGCCTATAAAATTTAAGGAGTTCCTTCGATTTTTCCAGGATCCCATCATCAGATCTTGACATGGTTACCATGGGACCACTTGTGAGGTATACCCTTTCAAGCAAAAAAATAATTATCCAAATCATTTTTTTTTGAAAATCGGTTATAAAATGTATCTGACACTATTTACGACAGTCGTGGGTTCGATTTCTACCTATCGCCCCTGTAGTAAAAAAAAGCACAGTGTTAGTACTCACATACTATCTAGAAGTTGAATGGATAGTGAAGAACAGAGTGTCGTAATACTACACTATCTTTGTCTACCGCATATAGCAAGCGCGATACAGCGTGAAGCTAAAATGTGTAATAAAAAAAAACATCTGACCTTCACTTAAATAAACAAAATCGAATCAGCTTCACGCTGTATCCCGCATACAGCAGGGTAGGCAGAGGGAACCTAGTGTTAACACACTCCGCGACGCTCCCCATTTTCCGCCAAATTATGAAGGCATTGCACGGTGAGTGTCGGAAATCAACGCCGCGCTTTGCCTCGACACCAGAGCGAAGAAAAAATATAAATTTAAAAAAAATATTTCATTTTCTCGAGTGAGGTTCAAAGCCAACAACCAGTCACGTTTACAGTCACACACTTATTCCTCTGCGGCACAACTGGCCTCTCTTAATTATACACATACTACATTATTCACCAAAATAAATACATATTGTTGTAATATTTTTTTAAAATATGTGTAAGTTTTTGAATATATAAGGAAAGGAAAATAATTCATTCCCCCGAGTGAGAATCGAACTCACTACCGTCGCATTTACAGTCAAATGTTGTACCGCTGTGCCACGACATATTGTCACATTAGCTAATCGTATTAGATTAGAGAATAAAGATTCGAGTTATACTTGATGTACAACTCTGGGGAGAACAATTATATCATAACTACCTAATGTATGGATAACATAGATAACAGTTCTTTTGTTAAACGTATACTTATTTAAAAAACGTACAAAAATTTTAACGTAGCGGGATTTGAATCCGCGCCTCTTGGAAAATGTTCTAGATTTTTATACGATTTTTAGAAGTATTTTTCTTTCCTAAGTGTGGAATAACACTTTAAAAATGTCAAAAATATTTATGTATTAGTGTCGTATTAAATCTTTGGTGATATGTCCTATTTTTAGTGCAGAAGTGAATTGCAGTACAGGACTCTACCATATTTATTTTTAATATTAAGATATAAATAAAAATAAGAAATAATATCTACAAAATTCAGAAACATAAAAGTTTTGTGAGTTATTAAATAGGGACTAAGGTAATTAACACATAAAAAGGTTTTTTATTAATGGCCAATGGTTCAAAAATTAGGCGGTGCGTAGGAATCGGAGTGTTTTAACACTGGGGTTCCTGTGCTTACCGCCCTATATGCGGGATACAGCGTGAAGCTAAAAAAAAGTTCATTATGGCATATCTTGTTTTAAAGATGCAGGCCTGCCTACAATACTAAAGTAGCCTTTGAACTATTAAGAATACAGAACCAGCACTTTTCTTTTCTCTCCAAGAAAACAGAAATAAAATATTACTTATAGCTTTCTAAGTTAGATCATAAATTCTATTTACTCAACTGAATATATTTTAGGTAGGTATATGTGTGTACTTAACGTTTACCCTTGAATCTTGCTTACGTGCTTACTTAGTGCTTTTGTTTACATTCCCAACAAAGAATATTCTTGCAGAATTTCCTGAGAAACTTTTATGTCGACTAAGTTTCTATATCGGAAACTTGTAGAATTTAGTTCAAAGAAGAGGTTCTAGTTCAAGGAAGAGGCCAGTCGTGGCGCAGGAGCACAAAGTGTGACTGTAAAATCGACTGGTTGTGGGTTCGATCGTCACTCGAGGAAATGAAATATTTATTTATATTTCATATTTTCATTTCTTCGCTCTGGTGTCAAGGCAAAGCGCGGCGTTGAGTTCCGCCACTCAATACGCAACGCCTCCAGAACTCGGTGGAAAGTGGGGAACGGAGTGTCTTAACACTGCCTACCCTGCTGTGTGCGGGATACAGCGTGAAGCTGAAGAAGTAGAATTTAGAGAATTTAGTGAATGGGCTTCAGCCCAAGTAAACAGAGGAGTGGTGTCACTCACAACATTATAGTACCTAAGTTATATAACATTTTAATATAGGTTTGTCCACAAATTTCTCAAAACCAAAATTTTAATTGACATCAAGATAATCCTTTTTGATTTAAACGATTATCTTCACTGTATGCTATTACTACTCATAGTGGTATAAATCCACGTCCGCAGGATAAAGCTGATGTAGTATCGCGAGCGCTGCCACAACAGACTGGCGGTAGACGAAAGAGGCGTGTTACTCATATCACTATAGTAAATTAGCAACGCCTAGTAGTTATATGTAGTTTAGCTTATCTCACTTTTTTACTGATGTTAGGAAAGAGTAAATATACTGTTGAATAAATTTTACAATAATAGTTTTGCAAATTTACTTCTTCTTTTAATTAAATGCATAATATAATAGGGTTACCTCGGTCCAGATACAGTTGAGTATAAACTTCAGCATTGGTTCAATATTTTATTTCTCATTCACTTTATTCATATTCTTTACTTCATTAATGTGCAAAGAGAACTTAGTGCCACAAAGCACTCTTTTCTTCTAAACACTACGTAAATAAAACACAAAAGCAACACTAACTATATTATACAGTACATTTGTATGTCTGTCTACAAATTTCTCCGAAACTACAAGTCTATATAGTTAAATACTTATTTAGAAAACGTATAAAAATTTGAACGTAGCGGGACTCGAACCCGCGCCTCCTGGAAACCGACCAGGCGCTCTGACCACTAAGCCATGCGTTCTCGCCAAGCTACGTCGAAATTTTTATACGCTTGTTACAACTTATTTATGTTGTTAGCATCTTTGCAGGGAGATTTTTACAAATTTCCGCTACCCAAAGATAATTACTTAGAATTATCGTCTGGCAAGAGAGAATGCTATTTATAATAAGTTGTAATAAGCGTATAAAAATTTCGAGAGTAGCTTGATGAGAACGTATGGCTTAGTGGTCAGAGCGTCTGGTCGGTTTCCAGTAGGCGCGGGTAAGAGTCCCGCTACGTTCAAATTTTTATACGTTTTCTAAATAAGTATTTTTCTTTCTTAAGTGTGGAATAACACTTTAAAATTTAAAAATGTCTATATAGTTAAATAAGTAAAAAAAACACACAAACAACACTCAATGCCCTTTATTACTACCCATAGTGGTCCCCGGTCTCAGTATAAAGCTGACGCTGTTGTGCGAGCGCGGCCACGCGCCGAGCGCGCTGCGCAGACAGAGCAAGCTCGTCACCCATATCGCTATAGCGACGCCCAGTATCGCCCATCTCACTATTTCTGCTGATGCTAGCAAGGAACGGCCTTCTTCTAATTCTTCTCGGAGTTCTTTTGTTATTTCTGCACCCTGTAATAGATATTGTTTTTTTTTAGTGCGCTGTATCCCGAACATGGCAAGGTGGGCAAAGGAAACCTGGGAACCTAGTGTTAAGATACTCCTCCTAGTTCCTTTTAAGACACTTCAGTTCACAATGCAATTCTGGTGGTAACACGCAGTTGAGTGGCGAAGCTCAACGCCGCGCTTTGCTTCGTTATCACAGCGGGGAAATGATGTTTGATTTCCTCGAGTGAGTCAATGTGCATTGGCGCCCATGCACCACGATTGGCCTCAATTGGTTCTTTAACTTTTTTTAATATATATTTTGAGTTTGATTTTAATTATATATCTACGTAAGAAAACGATTTAATTTTTTTTTTCATACTTCTGTCTGTCTCCTTAAAACTGTTTAGGTATACAAAATATTAGTTTGAGAATTTGGTTCTTTAAATTCATGAAAGAGGTTTATATTATTTTATAAATTGTGACGCCTTAAGGCGTCTACCATTTTGTTTCATGAATAAATCTTTATAAAAGGCAAATTACAAAAATAAGCACATTCTTTCCAGCATAGTTTATAAATGTTATATACTAGAAACAATATATTATTTTTTTGCTTTATTAGAAAACGTATAAAACGTTGCGGCGGTGGATTTAAACCACTTTAAAAGTATAAAGAAGATTTAATGTATTTAAAAAAAATGGGATTTTTATTTTTTTAATGTATTTATTTTGTCTTCAGTAAAATTAGTTTACCTCTTCAATCCAAATGAAAGGAAAGACTCCAGTCGCCACGTTTGCCAATTGTGGAACATCATTCATTTTGCGCAATTCTATATTAAATTGCAATCGTTGCACACCTTTGAGTACTGCACTGGTTGTCTGTAAATAAAATTATAGATTAAAAAAAATACATCATGTTGACGAAGTGGATTACTAGTTTGACTGTATAAGCGGTAGTTGTGAGTTTGACTTTTTATCTACGAATAATATCAGTGTCGTTAGAGGGAAAGTGAGGACATAGTGATAAGACACTCCGTTCCCAGTAGGACCATTTCATTCTCCATTCCGAATTATCGAACCATTGCGTGTTGAGTGGCGGAAATCAATGCCGAGGTTCTGGACTATGAATTAACTAAGTATTCAATATTTTAATTTTTTACCTCAAACAAAACAAAACAAAGCACGCGCGCGAAAGTACCTTTAAAATTATTTATATAATTAACATATAAGCGTAATTTTTTTTGTAAACAAAAATTGATAAAAGTAAAAAAATACATGGGTAAAAAAAATACATGTACCCAACATTACGTGAAAGTTGATATAGCTAAAAATAGAAAATTGAAGCATGAAAATAATGATGAAATAATGGTTTGTTTAACAAACCAAATTAACATCATTGATTTGTTTAATAAACAAACTAAATTGAACATCATCACTATTGAAGCTTTATTTAAAGAATTTAGTTGGTAGTTTATTAAGCAAATGTTGATATTGGTAGTAAAATATTATTTAAAAAAACCTTTTTAGTTGTTTTAAAAATTCTAGATTTTTTCATGGCGTATTGTATTTTACAAAATAAGCCTTTCATTTGATAGTTGATAATTGGTTGAGGGTTGCTAATGGGTATCATAAGGTGGCCGCCATTTTGTCGCGGCGGCCATTTTGGATTAATAACAATATTGATTGTATGTAATTCATTGGCATTAGAATTGAAGTCGTTATCAAAATTTCAGCTCAATTCGACATATACTATAATAACATGGCAAGTAAAAAAAATCGTGAAAAAACAAAATTTATTTAAGTTAGTTTTCACATTACTCATTGTTTCGCCAAAATATCTTCTGTAAGTAAATAAATAATTCAGCTTCACGCTGTATCCCGCATACAGCAGGGTAGACAGTGGGAACTTGGTGTTAAGACATTCCGTTCCGTAGTATTCGCCGAATTCTCGTTTTGCGTGTTGAGTGGTGGAATTCAATGCCGCGCAATTTACATTTTCATTTTTAAAATGAAAATATAAATTTAAGTAAATATTTAATTTCCTCGATTGGGGATCAAACCTACAATCCTTCGCGTTTACAGTCACACACTTGCGCCCGTGCGCCACGACTGGCCTCAAATGGAAATATTTTCTGTAATTCTATCAAAAGAGAACAAAAACATAATAATACTTACAGATTCAAGATACAAATAGCTGTTATGTTTCTCCCGATCAGGTTTAATACCTTCACCTATATATTCTAGCAGTTCTTCAGATCCAAGGTAGAAGTGCGGCAGAGAGACGATAGCTGGAGCTCCTTTACAGGGGTTCAAATTGATCACTCCCATCAGGAGACAGCCATCGTGATTTCCACTCCAATTTCTGTAAAAAAAAAAATGTTTAATAGATCACCTTCACGTGTGTATCCCGCACACAGCAGAGCAGGCAGAGGGAACCTAGTGTTAAGACACGTTCCCCACTTTCCCCGGAGTTCTGGAGGCATTATAGCATTGCATGTTGAGTGGCGGATTTCAACGCCGCGCCACCAGTGCGAAGAAATGAAAATATAAATGTACGTAAATATTTTATCTCCTCTCTCCTCGAGTGGGAATCGGACCCACAACCAGTCGACTTTACAGTCACACTCTGTCCCACTGCGGCACGACTGGCCTCAGAAATTGTTTAATGTTATACAATATTCAAAAGTCAATATTCACATTTATGAATTGAGTGTGCGTAGCGCAGCGGCATAACGTGTGATGGTGGTGCCATGTCCTGAAAATTGGATTGTGTGTAGAGAACGGAGTGTCTTAATATTATGTTCCCTCTGCTTGTTATATACAGGTTTATTTCTTCGCTGTTCGCTCTTGTCAAGGCAAAGCGCGGGGTTGAGTCCCGCCACTCAACACGTAGTGCCTCAAGAATTCGACGGAAAGTAGGGAATGAAGTGTCTTAACACTACGTTCCCTCTGCCTACCATGCTGTGTGCGGGATACAGCATGAACCTGATTTATTTTTTTTATTTAATAAATTAGGGAATAAGCCCACTACCATCGCTTTATATCGATTCACGAAGCCGTCAAAAAATTAAATCTAATATTAGATATTTCATTTGTTTAGTGACGCATAAAATGCTCCGTCACTTCTGCATCCATAATTTCAACTTTCATTTTCAGTCATTACCAACTTCCAAAAAAAATAACGAAACAGAGAAATGAACCAAAGAAAATTTAATTAAAATATTTTAACTAAGTTCAATGGTATAAATCAGTAATAAATCATTTTCCTACTGTTGCTACAACTTTGTCAAAGTTTGAACTTAATTTACATGTAACAATGTAAATTACGTTAAAAGGTTGTTTACGTTTTGTTAAAACTTTTTACCAACAATTTTGTTATATAGCCTATATATGTACATATCTGAGGCCGGTCGTGGCGCAGGAGCACAAGGTGTGACTGTAAAACCGACTGGTTGTGGGTTCGATCCCCACTCGAGGAGATGAAATATTTACTTAAATTTATATTTCCATTTCTTCGCTCTGGTGTCGAGGTTAAGCGCGGCGTTGAGTTCTGCCACTCAACACGCAATGCCTCCAGAATTCGGCAGAAAGTGGGGAACGAAGTGTCTTAACAC
Organism: Heliconius hermathena; assembly: GCA_013403705.1. NCBI lineage: Eukaryota > Metazoa > Arthropoda > Insecta > Lepidoptera > Nymphalidae > Heliconius > Heliconius hermathena. The sequence continues at coordinate 271,714 of JAAIXJ010000079.1, read as the reverse complement.
TAGGTTCCCTCTGCCTACCCTGCTGTGTGCGGGATACAGCGTGAAGCTGATTTTTATTTTATTTTTTTTTGTACATATCATTGGAGTCAGTGCAGGACCTGAACTGTAACTTATAGAAAACATTTTCTTAGACAAAATGATTATTTGAAGTCTTCCGGCATTAAATATTGAAATGATGAATTATAGTGTAAGAAAGTAGAGTAGTGGCGCAGGCGCATAAAGTGTGACTGTAAGCGTGATAGGTTGTGGGTTCAATTCCCACTCGAGGAAATGAAACATTTAATATTTTTTTTACTCGCTCTGGTGCCGGGATACAGAGTAAAACTGATTTTATTTTATTTTATCTTGTGAGTATGCTAGAATGTCATACAGTACAGTATAGTTTTATTATTGACATCGCCTTTGGGGAAGTTTTTATTGCTGTACTGTAAAAAATATACGTTTGCATTTTAAAGGCTTTATTTCTTTATTTATTTTTATGTTATAATACTATTTTTAAATACATAGAAATTACTATTTAAATTGTCTTCTATTTGTAAAAATATTCTTTGAAATGAAAGCAAAATAATTTTATTCAAAATAAACTACTTACCACCACTTCACTAAAGTTAGCTCAAATCTGGGAAAAACTTTGCGTTTGCATCTAGCATGCAAACGCAAAGGAACTCATCAGGACATATTTGTTTTTTATATACATATTTCTATTTCTATAACATTATATATTTCTTATTAATATAAATACAAATGAACGTGTAAAATAATTAAAATTAATATATTATAATTATTATAAGAGGCCGGTCGTGGCGCAGCGGCACAAAGTGTGACTGTAAAATAGACTGTTGTGGGTTCGATCCCCACTCGAGGAAGTGAAATATTTATTTACATTTATATTTTCATTTCTTTGCTCTGGTGTCGAGGCATTTTGATAAAAAAATCTAAAAAATAAACACATATATATATATATATATATATATATATATATATATATATATATATATATATATATATATACAAAATTTATGACAATATATAAGTATACATAAATAAATTTTATATACGTGAAGTGCGGTTGTTTTGCTCAGTAAAAAAAAATACTGTCTGAATAAAAGTTAATTGTTCACAGTAGCAAATAATTGTTTCTTTAACTGGGATTTAAAAGATAGTAAGGAAGGACTTCTTTGGATAGGGATAGGGAGTTGGTTCCAAAGTGATGCAGCGTACACAGTGAATGATTTTTGGAAGAATTTGGTACTGCTCATAGGTATCTCGAGCGCCGGAACGACGCACGACCGCCTAGAGCGTAAAGGACGAGGGAGAATGTTGAAGCGGGAACGTAGGTATTCAGGAAAATTTTGGTAATTAAGGATTTTAAAAAGTAATGTAAGAATGTGCATATCACGGCGAAGACGGATTGGGAGCCAATTAAGCTGAGCACGAAATTGGGAGACGTGGTCATACTTACGCAGGCCATACACAAAGCGTATGGCGAGATTTTGAAGTCGCTCTAATTTGTTAAGTAGCTCCTCGGTCGCATCCAAATAGCAAACGTCAGCGTAGTCGAGAATTGGAAGGAGAAGACTTTGCGCTAGCATAATTTTTGTTTTGTGAGGCAGGAAATATTGGAGACGCTTTAGGGAATGGAAGGAGAAATGCATGCGCTTGCTGATTGCATTGATATGTGGTATCCAAGACATGTTACAGTCAATGATAAGACCCAGATTCCTAACTTCGCTACTCTAAGGAATCGGCACTCCTGAGTAGCGAATTTCTGGCACAGAATTCCAGTCAATTTTTTGTCTAAGTCTATTACTGCCTATAATAATAGTCTGTGACTTTCTAGGGTTAATTAATAGACCAAAAGATTCCGCCCACGATTGGATAGCACCAAGATCACTATTTATACTTTCAATAATTTCAGGCAATTCATTTAAATTACTATGACGGTAAAGCTGCAAATCATCCGCATACAGATGGAAAGGAGAAGTAATGACTTTTGAAATATTGTTAATAAAGACTGAGAAAAGAAGTGGAGAAAGAACGCCGCCTTGGGGAACGCCAGCAGTGAGCTCAAGCCAATTCGATGTGGTATCGTTTGCTTTTACACATTGCCGGCGGTCGAAGAGATAAGAACGGAACCAATTTATAGCTGCTGAAGAAATATTGACTGCTCGAAGAGTGCCAAGAAGTATGTNTATATATATATATATATATATATATGTATATATATATATATATATATATATATATATATGTGAACGAGAAATTTGTAATATTTCAAAAGGAACAACACACAATACAATTTTTAGTGTACATATATTTCAGGTTTTCTTTCTATGTATATACGATTTTCTTAATCTTCAAATCTGTATCAGTATGACTGTAATGCGGTTGTGCGGACGCGGACGGTTGTGGATTCGATGTCCTCTCGAAGGAATAAATTATTGTTTATTAACATTTTCATTTCTTCGTTCTGGCACAGAGGAAAAAGCCCGGTGTACTGTACACCGGGCTTTTTCCTCCACCACTCAACACGCAATGCCTTAAAAAAATCGGCGGCAAGTGGGAAACGGAGTGTTTTAACACTAAGTTTCGTCTGCCTACTCTGCTATATACGGGATAAAGCGTGAAGCTGGCTGGAAACATTTTTATTCACCCAATTTATTACTCACCTACATACTTCAGGCTCGAATATATAAATCCTATTCGGTGGATTTCCATTGAAAGGTGGGAAGATTGAGCTGTCGCTACCATTTATTCTGCCACAGTACTCGTTGTTCCATTGTTTGTTGATAGGGCTGCCTTTGTAAGTCTCTATATTACCTAGCTTCGACACGTCAGCTATGCCCCTATTGACCTCGTATGGCCCTGATTCTGTTGTATTCAGCTGAAATTTGAAAAAAAATTTTTTCATTTCTTATTTTATTTAATAGGTGTGAAGAACTTGATGGTATGAGGTCAGTCGTGGTGCTGGGGCACAAGATTATCACTGTAAAGGCAACAGGTTGTGAGTTCGATTATCACTCGAAGAAATGAAATATTAAATATTTTCATTCTTCGCTCTGGTGTCGAGGCAAAATGTTCGGCCACTCATCACGCAATGAATGCAGAAATGTCTTAACGGGAACGGAGTGTCTTATTACTAGTTCCCAAAGTTACTTTTGTCTGCCCTGTTATGTGCGGGATACAGTGTGAAACTAAAAATAGAAGTTAATGTTAAGAAAACACAGGATGACGACAAGTAAGTAGTATCAAGACATTCCGATTGCTATTTACCGCCAATTTTGAGACATGTTCAGTGCAGACCAATACCTCGCTTTGTCTTGTTACTAGGTTCAGCTTCTTAACGTGTAGATAGTATCATACTCAACGATGTACCTAAATTTTGGACTTAAAAGAATCCATAATTAAAATCGAATATGAAATTAATCTATAAATGAAACCTCACAGCAAAATCACTCAGCAATGGATTACTACAAACTTACATGAGAAAACATCGAGAAGTAAAAACCGGTGCCGTCCTCAGAAGGTCTCATAACTGGTGTCTTTTCAATCCTTATCTTACCGCATACTAGCCCTGGAAAGAAAAGACTTTTTAAAGTCTGACTTTATTTTTGTTTCATAAAGTAATATTTACCTATTCATGTATATTAATGGCCGTCGTGGGCACAATCGTGCGACAGTAAGAGCGACGATTGAGGTTCGATTCCCATTCGAGGAAATTAATTTATTTCACTAGGATCCTAGGTTCCCCCTGTCTACTCTGCTGTGTCCGGATATATAGCATGAAATAAAAAAAAATGGGTTAGAGAGAACCGATTGTTTAGCCTTTTTGTGTTGTCGCGGACCTCAACGATACGTTTTATTTAAAGATAACATTTAAAGGATATTCTTTTAAATATAAAGATTATCTAAACTCAATCAATTACGTTAAAAAAAATTAAATGTAAATTAATGTACAGTTTTAAATTAGTAATAAGCTTTTTTTATAAAAATGTTTATTTTTATAAGAAAAGCTTAATATTTTATTTTTTTTTATAATAAAATTCAGATGGCTTTGCGACCATCTGTAATCAGTTTTAAGGAACAGCTCACGATAAGACATTGTGGATGAAATGAAAAGTAAACCGCGGTTATCTCGATATCGTTTAGAGTTGAAGGTCGATCATAGATCTGTATTGAATTCGTGATAATATTTAGTTGTTATATTCTTTTTTTATTACTGAATACATTGAAAACTAGCTTTTTTTTATTTTTTTTATATATATATATATATATATATATATATCCATAATATCCTCCTTTTAGTATGATATTTCATGAAATCTAACAAAAGACTAGACTCTATCTTTCGATGTAAATCACGCCATTATATTTAGTGCGAGCCCTGCGAGGCCAGTCGTGGCGTAAACGCAGCTGGTTGTGGGTCCGATCTCCACTCGAGGAAATGAAATATTTATTTAAATTTATATTTCCATTTCTTCGCTCTGGTGTTGAGATAAAACGTGGCGTTGAGTTCCGCCACATAACACGCAATGACTCCAGAGTTCGGCGGAAAGTGGTGAACAGTGTCTTCCCCACTTTCCGACCATGCTATTGTCGACGTGAAGCTGATATAATTTAATTTTTTATTTATATTTAGTAACGAATCAATACTAACCGGAGTTTTAATTTTTTTAAAGATAAAAATTATTACAAATTTATTACTGTATTTCATTTCATATAAAACGAGTGCGTACGTTCGCAGACATAAGTTTGTTAGCTTTTATAAGTTGCACTTCCTGTTGACCTGAAATTAGGACGAAACGCTTGTTGGGCGAGTCGGGCTCGCACTTTACCGTTATTTATCAAAAATATACATACATACATCAACTAAGTGAATATTTATCGTAAACGTGTTTTTTTCAACGTTGTCAAGATATTTTTTACAGATGTCATTCGAGTTTTGTGGAGAGGATAAGATCTCTTTGTCTCTCTCTCTCTCATGCGCTCATCCTGCTTATATAGTCATATATTCGGTGGTTGCAAGTTCGATTCTCACTGGAGCAATATTTATAAATATAATATTTTCGGTTTGATGATACAAATAAATATCTGTTTTTTTTATTAAACGTACATTTAAAACACAATGTTGAAATAACTATTGTACATATCTTTAATCAGCAAAGTGTATAAACAGGCGCGAGGAAATATTATATCGGGGTCATTGCCCTACCGAAGATCATTGCGAAAGCAAGTTTTTTAAGACAACTTTTAGCAAAATGTTAATTTGAAACCGTATAGAAAAGTAATGTATGGAATTTCATTATAGCGATGTCACAGATGTTGAGTTTCGCTTTTTACTACGGCAATAAAAGTTTATTTAGCTAGCATGTTTTTCTTTTATATTTATAAAAATATTTCTATATATTTTACGGCTATTTCGAGGTTGTGATTGTCCTTGATGTAGTGGAATAGAGTTTAAACAAGACGGTTATAGGTTCGATTCCTACTCGGGGATATAAATAATTTTCGTTTGCTCGATTTCATTTAAGAGTTCTGCCACAATGGACGCAATGTCTCGAAAAGTCTGTGGTGCGTAGGAACGGATTGTCCTAATATTAGTAACTTTCCGCACAATTTTCGAGACATAGATTTAAGAGGCGGAACTCAACGCTGCGCTTTATCATTGTCTCGAATGGGAATCGTATGACTTAATATTAATAAATTAACATATTTTGTGTGGTAGTCTGAATAGTATTATATAACTGTATAAATGAAAAAATAAACGAGTTTTAAGAATTTTAAATAAATTCGGTCAACTATTTAGTACAGTTTTGTAAAAGCTTATACAGTTTTTACAAATTTTAAGTTGCCTTGAACTTAAATTGTATGATCATGTATCGGTTGTAAATTTAATTTTAATAATATTTTCTTTTTATGTTTTTGTTATTTTTTACATTTTTTTCACCAAAATTGGGGCGATGTTTGGGGAACAGTGTCTTAACGTTAGGTATCTAACTATCCAGCTATATGTACATATACGAATAAGCATTAAAGTGCTTTAAGAATTATTTATTACATTACCTTTAGGTCCTCATCATCTATAGATGATCTCATCTTTTTGAACTTTTTGGACACAAAAAACGCTTAATTATTTATTGATTTTCTAATGTTTTTTTTTATTTTTTATAATAGCGCTTTTTGTTGGGTAGACCTTGGGTTTATGATATATATTTTATACTGCAATTTTTAACCGACAAACACTGAAAAAGGAGGTCCCCATTTCAAGCGTAGGTATATTTATTTTATGTTTAAACTTGTTTTTTTTTACTTTTTGTATAAAAAAAAGAGATTATATCCAAACTCAAAATCTAATGTTATCGGGAAAAAGTAAAATATTTAAAATGAACATACTTCCTCGATTGGCATTTGCAATCACGATGTGCGCTATCAGACTGGACCAGATTATAATAATATATATTATATTATATATTTTTAATTCTTCGCCCTGGTAACAAGACAAACTGCGATATTCCGCCACTCAACCCGCAATGTCTTTAAAATTGTGTGGGAAGTGGGGAACCTAGTGTCTTAACACTAGGTTCACTATGTTTTTATTTTTACCAGTTAAAAATAAAATAATAATAAAAAAACTAGCAATTACTTACTCAACGCTGCGTCTTGACCGCTACAATTCAAGAATATTCCATCGAAAAACAGATCTTTCACTTTCACCCTTAAGAATGGATCGATCAAATTAGGGAAGAAGGATTCTAGTGCTTTGCCTATAAGGCTGGCTGCAGACGGCATCAGTTCCTGCACTGACAACATAGCTGCCTGAAAAGAAAAATATACTTTTTAGAGACAAATATATGCATAAAAGAATTTATTTATTAAATCCATCCATCAGCCTTTCGAGCCTCCCCTAATGCTCGCCACTCCGCCCGGTCCTGCGCCCTCTGAATCCAGCGGATTCCCGCTGTCTTTTTTAAGTCGTCGGTCCACCTGGCTGGAGGGCGGCCTGTACTCCTTTTGCCTTTTGCCTTTTATCTAACTATTTATTAAATAGTTAGATAAAATAAATGAGGCCAGTCGTGGCGAAGAGGCACAAAGTGTGACTGTAAAACGGACTGGTGTGGGGATCGAACCCATAAGGTTCGATCCCCACTCGAGGAGATGAAATATTTACTTAAATTTATATTTCCATTTCTTCGCTCTGGTGTCGAGGACAAGCGCGGCGTTGAGTTCTGCCACTCAACACGTAATGACTGCAGAATTCGGCAGAAAGTGGGGAACGAAGTGTCAGATAAAATGCGATGATTGCAAATTTGAATCCAGCTTGGGTATTTATAATTTTTTGTATTACAGTAGCTTGAACTTCGCTAACATAAAATGACCTTAAAGGACCGGAAATAAGTGAAAACGCTTCCGTTTCACTCACCATAAGGAATTTTCTTATTCTACACAACCGTTATATTTATTATACACGAGGAAACAATTACACCTTCACATTTACAGTTAAACATAACATGGCCGTTGCCAATAAAAATAGAAAAAAAAAATAAACAAACATTATTTCTGCGGAAGTCGTTGCATTGAAAGACCATGTTTTTCACGGTCTTATAAAATGCATTAACTTATAACATAAATGGACAAACATACATACATACATATATTTAGAATAACATTATTATGATTATTAGATGATGACATAGTCAGTTATGTTACAAAAGAAAATTATAATTTCAACTAAACAAGATTGAATTATAATTTGTAATACAAGATGATTGTTAATATATTTAAAAATAAAGGCGCCCGCGAGGGTTCGTCCGCTTGTGTACGAATGTTTTTATTTTTTTAATTTTAGTAAGGTTGCTATTACACCTTTAATAAATCGTAGGTTAAATCTTTTTGGATTTTTATGGCTTTGCTCGTAAAAAATGTCCTATTTTATAGAAAATTATTATTTATTTCACATATATCTAGGTAAGCGATAGACAAACGCGGGTTTGTAAAACTTAATAGGTAATTGCGCGATAAAAAGTAACCTTTATGTTGCTCCACATCCCCTATGTATCTTTCAGTGAAAGTTCCATAAAAAACGGTTCACCTGTTCTAGAGATTAGCCCAGACTAACTGAAAGAGATACAGATAAAAGTTTTAAAATTGTTTTATTATCTTTTTAGAGGCCAGTCGTGGCGCAGCGGCACGAGGTATGACTGCAAAACCGACTGTTTGTGGGTTCGATCCCCACTCGAGGAGATGAAATATTTACTTAAATTTATATTTCCATTTCTTCGCTCTGGTGTCGAGGTTAAGCGCGGCGTTGAGTTCTGCCACTCAACACGCAATGCCTCCAGAATTCGGCAGAAAGTGGGGAACGGAGTGTCTTAACATTCTTAACATTAGGTTCCCTCTGCCTACCCTGCTGTGTGCGGAATACAGCGTGAAGCTGATTATCTTTTTATTATTATACATCCTTAACAACTACATCCATTTGACAAAAAATCCGGTAATTTTGAAAGCATAGACCGACACTTTCATTTTATTTATATGTGTAGATGGGCTATTTATAAATATTTGTAGTCTTATATTATTTTTTATTCATTAGTATTGATAATTAGATTAGCTTCATCCTATATATAGCAGTGTCTGGTGTCTGGCCTCCTACGGTCACTTGGAAGTAATCACTAGATCAGTAATATTTTTTTCTAAATCGAGTTAATGCTTAATTTATGAAATGAAAATATTCACATGTACTTTTTTAACATATAGTGCAACGGGTAAGTTGTGTCTATGTAAACATTTTTTTAAAGGGTTAATTTTTTTTTTCAATTTTAAAATAAGAGATGCTGTTTAGTAGTAGACCTTTTTTTAATTTTACTTAAAGATTTTTTTGATATGCGAGAAAAATGAAAATGAGAATAAGAATGCTGAGATTGTATCTTTTCGAATAAAGACGCCAAGAAATTATTTTTAAGGTCCTGATTCTTTTAGCGTTTAACACGATAGACTAAGAGTATTTTAGGCCAGTATTATTAACTTCTCGTTATATCCCGTACATAGTAGGGTAGGCAGAGGGAACCTGACTTATTGTAGTGCGTGTGAACGAAACTGAATACTACTGAATTCCCTCGTATTTCCTCGAGGATCGAATCTACTATCTGTTGCACTTACTATCACACGCCTTTACGCAATATTATATCTTCAATATTATATAACTTATTTATATAGACAATAAACAAATGTCATCCTAGATGCAATTATAAATCAATTGCTGTGCAGTCATTTATTAAGAGCAAGACTTATTATTTAATAGCCGACCGACCTCGGCAGACAGGTTGGCCTAGACGAGATCGGAGAGATCGCGAATCTATTATGTTATTATTTAACATACATATCCTATATGAAATCAGTATACCAGTATACGCCCGCGGTTTTACTTCAGATGATGATGACGACCGCGTCAGCGAGTGATGTAACGCGTTATTTTTTGAACGAATGAACTTAACTGAATGTTAAGTCCTCCAAACCGATCATTTTAACGGAGAACGTTAATCCAAATGTTTTAAAATGGTGCTTTTTTGCTCTATATTAAATATCTTTTTGCCAATATGTACAATTTTGATAGGTTCTTAATACACCATACAATTGACATAGGAGTTTTTTACTAATACTATCATTTTCTTCGCTCTGGTGTCTAGGCAAAAAGAGCGGTGTTGAATTCCGCCATTCAACACGCAATGTCTCCAGAATTTGGCGGAAATTGGAGAATGGAGTGTATTAACACTAGGTTCCCTCTGCCTATCCTGCTGTGTATGAGACAGAGCGTGATCCTAAAAAAAAAACATTTTTTCTACAAAAATATAAAAAAAATCTTTAGAAAACGTACACATACAAATTTTAATGTAGCGGGGCTTGAAACCGCTACTCTTGAAAGCTCTCCAAGCGCCAAAAGAAATAACAATACACAATATTAATAAAAGGAAATAAAATATTCATTTATATCAAATTAGAGGCCAGTGGCACAGGGGCACAAATGTAACTGTAAATGACTGGTTGTGGGTTCAATTTCCACTTGGGGAAATGTAATATTTAATATTTTCATTTATTCGCTCTAGTGTCGAGGCAAAGTGCGGCGTCGAGGTTCGCTATTTAACTGAACTGTGAAGCTGTAAAAAAAATTTTTTTAGACATTCCTAAAACAAAATTGCGTAATTATATACGAAAGTGTCAAATCATACGTAAAAATATAATTTGTTATACAATAGTAGGTTTACTAAAGCTCATGTTGAATATTTCTCTACAAATATTAAGACCATCAAAGAACGAAATAGATATTTAGAAAAAAAACAAATATATCAAAAATAAGTCATATCATATCACATATGGGAATTTTACAGATGTTATATACAATTTTAGTATTGTTGTTAAAGATTTTTAAGTATTTATTTATTTATGGAAATTGTTCAAAGAAAATGTTTTATAGATTGGAAATGGGAGGTTTCTTCTTAGAAACATCGTGGGAGGAATGTTTCTATATGAACTGTAAAAACTTTTCAAAAAATAACATATCCGAAGGAAGATTTTACTATATTTCAGTATTTTCATATGGAAACGAAAAATAATGATTTATTTATTGGCGTTTATTTTATTACTTTGAGGAACGAATAACATTCTTGAGACTTCATGTGCTTCAACGTGTAATCCTGAATATGTAGATTATAATCTTGCTATATTCAAAATGTGGAATTGAGGCCGCCGTGGCGGAGATAGACAAGCGTCGATGCCCACTCGGGGGAATGAAATTTTTTTTTCAGATTCACACTGTATTCCGCACACAGCATGGTAGGCAGAGGGAACCTAGTGTTAAGACACTCCGTTCCCCACTTTCTGCCAAATTCTGGAGGCACTGCGTGTTGAGTGGCAGAACTCAACGCCGCGCTTTGCCTCGACACTAGAGCGAAGAAATGGAAACATAAATTTAAGTAAATATTTCATCTCCTCGAGTGGGGATCGAACCCATAATCAGTCGATTTACAGTCACACTTTGTGCCCCTGGCGCCACGACTGGCCACAGTTCAAAATGTACCTTCTCCACTTTTAGCCACGCTGTTTCGTTTACAGTCAAACTTCCATTGCGCCACGATGGCCTTATGGAACTGCGGTTTTTATAATAAACTTTTCATTTTACCTAATATATTTATAGATATAGACATATATGTATAGTTGCGTGTTAACAAACAATGGCCATTTTATAGATGAAAGAATGCTACATACAAGAGATTCAGTATTGAAATGGCGCTATAATTATTTAAAAAAAAACATATATTCCCACAGTATTATTATTCGTTTGAACACATTCACTGCAAAATTTTTACTTTATATTTGTATAATATTCAGTTTGATAATTTAATTTATTTTAATAGTATAAAGCTGTGGAGTTTGTTTGGTTGAACACGCTATTCTCAGGAAGTACCAGTTCAAATTCAGTAATTCTTTTTGTGTTGGAAGGTCCATGTGTCGAAAGCTATGGGGCCATATTATATAGTGTCAATTGCATCGATGTAACTGTACGTACCTGCGGTAAGAAATACCTCCGGAATTTGAATGTGTCATTTATAATTCTTAAGTTATTTCTATTTGGCCTTGTGGCCAAATAGAAATAACTTAAGAAAGGTGAAGCCATCGGGTAAACGTTAGTAGCTATTAAAGCTAAGAATTATTTACAAACGAAAGAAGTTTTAGTTATTTCATAGATAATATTTACGTAAGAAATTCTTAATATCTTATCAAATTTATTTAAAAACAATATTATTAAAGAACTAATAGCCAGTCGTGACGCAGGGGCACAAGGTGTGCCTGTGAATCGTCTGGTTGTGGGTTCGATCCCCACACGAGGAGATGAAATATTTATTTACATTTATATTTTCATTTCTTCGCTCTGGTGTCGAGGGAAAAGCGCGACGTTGAGTTCCGCCACTCAACACGCAATGCCTCCAGAAATTGGCGGAAAGTGGGGAACGGAGTGTTTTAACACTAGGTTCCCTCTGGCTACCCTGCTGTGTGCGGGATACAGCGTGAAGCTGGAAAAAAATACTAACAGCCCTCGTGACACATCGCCCGCTTGTTTACGAATATTTATAAAAAAAAAATAAAATTAGCTTCACGCTGTATCCCGCACATGAATATTTATTTAAATGTATTTAAGAAAAAATATTAATTATTTTAGTATGGTCATCGATATTGTTATACTCTAAACGTATATAAGTCTATTGGGAACTTATTTGATTTTGCTTGCAAAAATTGTTGTATTTAATAAAAAATGTTTAGTTATTTCATATCTATCTAGGTAGAAAGTAAATCCGAGATAAAGACTTGCGCCACTACCCTCTCTATATTTTAGCACTCGTTCCATACTAATAGGTTCAGCTGTTCCGAACATTAGCTTGGACAAACAGACACAAGCTTTAAAATTCTTTGTTTAATCAATTAACTATAGGCACTTGGAAAAACACGGTTATTTTGATATCACAGGCAGATCCTTTTAGTTTCATTTTAATTTTTTTTATTTCTCTATATTTTATTTTGTATCAAGATTTATACATATCTCTGAGTAGACATAGGAAACGAAAATAAAACCAAAATAAAGTTAGTGTTGGCCTTAATAATTAAAATAATTAAAATAAAAATTATTATGTTTAGATTTGAGAATCTGATCAATTACAAGCTATAATACAATTACAAGATTTTGAAGTTAACACATGACGGAGGCCGTCGTGGTCTCGCCGCGGAGGCAGCGGTGAGGCACAAGAGAGTGACTGTAACCGCGACGATTGTCGGTTCGATTTCCACTCGGGGGATTGAAATAACGATGTAAATGAGACAAAGTGTGGCTTTGAATTCCGCCACTCAATACGCTATGCCTGCAGAATTCGGCGAAAAGTAGGGAACGGAGTGTCTTAGCACTATGTTCGCTCTGCCTGAAATCGAATACAGTATGAAGCTAATAGACAAGACGGGAAAGTATAAAAACTATAGTTTTTATTAGTATGTTATCTGATAGATATAAGTATGAGAAAAACATATTATATTAACGGATGTACATACATATAAGGTCAATATAATTGAACATTAATAAGGATGTAGATACATTGTAAAATGTGGCTTGTTAAATTATTTATATATTTTTTTTAATAATTTAACTATTTTATTGTAAAAACTATTAATAAAATGCGATTTAGTTTTTAATGGGTTCTTTTGTTATTCTTATATTTTTTACTTACGCCGCATAGATTAAATCTAGTGTTCACAGCCACTACGGTCTCTTTTTTCGACTAATTTTAAAGTAATAAGTAACAAATAGTGTGGTATTATAATCTTATAATATGTAACAAATGTATTTTAAATTAAAGCGTGGCGTTGAGCTCCGCCACTCAATACGCACAATGGCTCAAAGATCGGAAATAGAGTGACTTAATATTAGGCCCATGTCTAACTTTCTAGAAATGTGAAGTTAAAAAAAAAATATACAAAAATCTTTCAAAATCTTACCAAATATGAATAATTGATAACTGTAAGTACATCATTTTCTTTGAGACCTCCCGAAGCTTCTTGATCAAAATAGAATGTTTTCTTCAACATATATTTAATAGTGTCATTCTCTCCGTATTCAAGTATACGTTTCACTCTATATTGTCTGTAAAAATAATGACATTATTATTTTTTAAAACTATTTCACATTGCTCTAGGATATGATATGGAAGTATAAGATATAAAGTTGTAACCGTTTGACCAAACTTTAGTGTTTTAAAAACATGATTCACATGAAAATTAAAAAAACATTATACTATAAAACATTGATTGATTTTGTGTTACTAATATTTATTTATTATTTCAAATTAGATTTTGATAAAGAAATCGAAACGTACGAAATCGTACCGTTTTTCTCCATATTTTATTTATCAAAATGTCAATTTTTTTTTCTCCAAAACTAAATTTAAATTTTTAAATAAATGATATACTGATAACAATAATAGTAAATTAGGAAAGGCTTACTTGTAAACATAAGGTCCTATTTCTTTCACCTTAGGTTTCGTTCCTTCATTCACCTCCTCAGTATTGGTCACATTGAATACGTATATTTTGAACGTCAGCGGTATGGGCAGCTCTCTCCATTTGTCGAACATTGCAGATGTGTTAGACAATTGTAATTTCTGTAAAGATTATGTAAGAGTTGATTAATTAAATCTTACTTAATTATAAAACTTATGTAGGATTGACGACTGAGATTATACTCAATGGTAGGGGGTACGAAGTCGACTGTACTGCCAACCTTGCTACGATTAGGCAGAGGAACCTACCACCATACTACTTGAGACATTGTTCCTCACGCGTCGCCCGATTTTCGGTACATTGTGTGTTGAGAGGCTGATCTCAACACAACGCTGTGTTTTTTTACCAGAGTGAGGGAATCGTAATAATTAATTCCCTCGAATGGGAATCGCAGTGCCACAGCGGCCTCAGTATTTTTATAGTTCCACATTGTTGTGTCCCGCGCGTCGCAGGGCAGAATCTATTAAGATACCCAATTACAATTACGACAATTCTGATTTCCACTTTCCGTCCGGATTCATTACGTGTTTAGCGGTGGAACTCAACACCGAGCTTCGCCTCGTTACTAGAGCGAAGAAATGAACGTATTTAATGTTTCGATTTCGATCGAACCCACAACCTATCGCTTTTACAGTCGTACGCTTGTGCTCTTGCGCCACGACTGGCTTCAACTGGCCTCAGTTATTTCAGTCCCTATAAAATCTGGGAAATGTGTAAAGATTACGTTATGGAATAAAATTTTACAGCACAACAAATTATAAAAAATTATACTCCGTCCTTGGTTTATATGCCAAGTAAATACAAATGTTTTATTATATTTACAAATATTGTCATACATACGATATGAGACAAGACAATTCAAACAGAACTATATAGAAATTATTATGAAAATGCACATTTATTATGATGTTAAATCGTCATGGCAATTTAATTATTTCTTTTTAGCTTCAAGATTATTCAAAAGTTCAAGAATTGAGGCCACCGTGTCGCAGTTCCTTAATTCGAGCCCCACTCGGGAAAATAAATTATTTTCAGAAAGTACGGCGTCGAGTTCCGTCACTCAACACGTAATGTCAACCAAAATTGAGCGAAAACTGTGAAACGGAGTGTCTTGACACTAGCTTCACTCTGACTATTCTGCTTTCCGCAAAGCGTGAAGCTGCTTTTTTTTTATTAAAACGGAAGATTCTTATATTATAAATAATTAAAATTATGGAATGAACCACCTATTGCAGGTGCACTGCAGGTGTGATCACGTCACAATGGTGTAATTATATGAATAAATAGTGGTAGATACTTATAAATAATATACATTTATACATTAAGTAAGTAAGAATAGCTATTGACCTTTCATACTAATATTACGTGTGTTCTACAGATGGGTACATAATGACTATCGGGTATCATCAAAGAACCTTCGCGTCAATAATTTAGGTCGTCCGGCGTTAAGTAAGATAATATCATCATTGTTTTATATAAGAAATTTATTCTTTATTTTTAATATTTTTCTTGTCTTTGTAAATTTAGCAGCTTCGCGTTTATTCCACATATAGCAATGTAGGCAGTGGGAACCTAATTTTAATGAACGGAATTTAACGTCTCGAACGTTTTGTTACTAGAGTCGTCAGTCAGTGAAAATAGTTAATTCCTGCGAGTGGGAATCGAATCTACAAGCGTCGCGCTTACAGCCTGACTTGTGCCACTCCACCACGATGGCCTTTGAATACTACACTTAATGAAAACTGAATCCCATAGTTTACATTACATAGGATGTACGACAAAAAGTATATAAACTTTGCTTAAATATTGCCACCGTGAAGCTGAAACAAATCAAAATCGTTGGAACATAGATGTTAAATATCGGCGGCTTAAAGCGCAAACCTGCGAACAGCCTATAATACCAATTCTCAGGAGAAACAATAAAAAGCTTTTAAAAAATCTGTTTATTAATTAAAGCTTTTAACTCGAGTTTAGTATAAATTAAATATTTATTTAGATTTTTATATTTACATTTCTTCGCTCTGACACCAAGGCGTTGAGTTAAGCCACTCAACACGTAATGCCTTTAAAAATTCGACGGAAAGTGGGGAACGGAGTGTCTTTACACTATATTGTATGTGCTTACCCAGCTGCGTGCGGGATACAACGTGAAGTTGATGTAATTTTTAATTCCAAGTTAAGGATTTCGCCTTTTTTTTTCATTATAATATACGAGATGTCGTAAATATAAATAATCGATAAATTAAGTTGGAAGGAAATGATGAATTTCTTGAACCTTGAACATTATGAATACAACAACATTGTTAGTCAATTTTATTTTTAAAATAAAAATAAATTACAAAATATAATTTACGAGTACCAATGATATAATTATAAATTATGCAGAGACGAAAGTCCATAGTCCATATAAACATAAGAAAAATATAAGAAAAATAAATAACTAATATAATATAATATTTATTTATCTATATTTTTTACGATTACATAAATTACCAATGGATTTATATAATAAAAATAAATATGTAAATATCGTCGTGTTTTTGCATCTTCTTCATTTACCGTCGCGTATTTTAAAAGAAATATTTATGTATATTTTTTTCAAGTTACGTGACAGGACAGACAGACAGCAGTTTCTTAGCTAGCCAGTAGGGAGATCGCTCCTCTGCCTAATGTAAGATTGCGTTCCCCACGTACCGCCCAATATTCGAGATATATTGGTTAAGCGCCCAATGTCAGTTCTACTTAATAGATAAGATATTTATCTATTTAAAGCATCTTGAGGCTATCGTGACGCAGTTTGGGGTTCGATTCTCTGGTAACAAAGCAAAACGCGGCGTTGAGATACGCCATTCAACATGCAATGTGTCCAGAATTCGGCAGTGGGGGACGGATGCATATTAATAGGAACGGAGTATCTTTACACTAGGTCTCAAGTTCTCTCTGCCTACCCTGCTGTGTGTGGGATACAGCGTGAAACAAAAAAAAACTCAATATTGAAAAAACTTATTTTAGCTCTGCATGGGGAACTAAGTGTTTGCACATTAGGCTACTTCAGCTTATCCTGCAGAATACGGAGAGAAGCTTGAACTTGTATATTAGCTTTTGAGCATATAATAAACATATATTGTAAATGTAGCAGGTTGTGGGTTCGATTTCTACTCGAGGAACTTAAATATTTTATATTTTCATTTTCCTCACTCTGGTAACGAGGCAAAGGTACATAATGTCTCAACACACAATGCCTGCAGAATTCGGTGGAAAGTGTGGAACAGAAGTGTATTATTGGGAACGTAGTGCCTTAATACTAGATTTCCAGGTTTCCTCTGCTTACCCTGCTATGTGCGGGATACAGCGTGATATTAAAAAAAAAACGTACATTTCAGAAGTAATTTTGACAAGAATACACAAAGATTCAAGAAACGATAAAATGACTGACACGATCGAGTCGCAATTGGAAAATATCGATTGCGTACCGTAGTGTAACCGTATGCTTACGCACTATGAGAGAAACTTATAATTTTTGAGATCAATAAATAGACGGAAATTAAAATTCTTTAACAAAAGACAAGTTAATGTAAAAAGCATGAAGAAAAATAAAAAATAGTGTAGTGAAACACTTAAGAGTATAGTTTTAGAGAAGTTAGTGTTAAATACTTCGTTTGCAACTACCCAGTTCCCATCCATTTTACACTATTAAAAATGATACCAACAAAAACACGACTCGATAATTACATTTATCAGCAAATCAGTAAACGCCAATCGTAAGTTTGTTTGTTAGCTTCACTCACTTTTAATTGAATTTTCAATTTGATCAAACATTGAAATCCCTTTATCTTATCTTCACAATCACGTTTAGAAAATTAAAATTCACTATCTGTAAATTGGATATCGCGATTACTAGTACTTACAAAAGTGCTTTTCTATACTTCATATTATAAAGCTTAAGATTTTGTTTGGTTAAGCGCGCTAATCTCAGGAACTACTGGTTCGAATTGAATTTTTTTTTGTGTATTGGATAGTCCATTAATTTAGGA
Organism: Heliconius hermathena; assembly: GCA_013403705.1. Lineage (NCBI taxonomy): Eukaryota > Metazoa > Arthropoda > Insecta > Lepidoptera > Nymphalidae > Heliconius > Heliconius hermathena. Next base: position 253,586 of record JAAIXJ010000079.1, on the reverse strand, counting down.
AGGTTATAGGCCATATTACATTATATTAATCGTTACAATGTAACTCACGGTGCCCGCGGTCAGAGTTATCTTGGTACTTCACTTAGAATGGGTCATGTCAAATGTATCATTTACTATTCTTATTTCCATAGAGGCCGCCGTGCCGCAGGGGTGTGACTGTAACGCTACATTTGTGGGTTTTATCCCCACTCGGGGGACTGAACTATTATTTATTAATATTTTCATCTTTCGTTCTGGCACCAAGGCCAAAGCTCGGCGTTGAGTTCCGCCACTCACCACGCAAAGCCGAGGCATTGCGTGGTGAATCACACTCCGTTCCCCACTTTCCTCTGAATTGTTCGAGAACAATTCGGAGGAAAGTGGGGAACGGAGTGTCTCTTAACTCTAGGTTTCTCCTGCCTACCCTGCTATTTGCGGCATACAACGTGAAGCTGATTAATTATTAAAATTATTTCCATTTAACCACAGGGACGAAATCATATGTAAAAGTTACTATAACATCAAATGGTTTGATACCATGCCTCAGTATATTCAGATATTACCAACTCAATATATATAAGGCGGTTGTCGCTTCGATTTTTATATTAGATAATTTTACAATTACATTAGGCTCTACAACTCAACCTTTAACCTACGGCTTAAAGTGAAATGATATGTAAAAACTTAGTGATGTATTATTATTATTGTGCCCTCATCAGAAATTGGACAAAAATAGTCCTGAAAAATTGAAAAAGCCACAATAGATCTGTTCAAAGTCAAAGCCCAATTCCTCTGGAAAATATCTCTAGATACATGCTTGTCACCAGAGCAAAAAAGCGAAAATTCATTCTCACGTGTAGGAACGTAAAATCGAACAAACAACGATCCTGATTAGAATGAAACGCCATGAGCGCCATAGTGGCCTCTAAGGACATCCTAAGCCTGTACATAAACAATATATTTTAACAAGTTTTTATAAAATTAAAAATTAAAAAATTAAATTAGCTTCACGCTGTATCCCGCACACAGCAGGGTAGGCAGAGGGAACCTAGTGTTAAGACACTCTGTTCCCCACTTTCTGCCGAATTCTGGAGGCATTGCGTGTTGAGTGGCAGAACTCAACGCCGCGCTTAACCTCGACACCAGAGCGAAGAAATGGAAATATAAATTTAAGTAAATATTTCATCTCCTCGA
>JAAIXJ010000079.1:237936-251746 GCA_013403705.1 Heliconius hermathena | reverse complement strand
AGAATCTATGTAAAAATTCCTAAAACAGCCTTTCTACGTGTACTCTGTAATAACTACATATTTACCAATTGTACATTTAGCTAATAAATAATATATGTAACTAATTTAAAAACTGTACAGGAATTAATATGCAGTCATTACAGTTACTTTACAAAGAATTTAAAAATTATTAATTTAACATTTAAGGCTGTTTCTGAAAGAGTAAGTTAAATTATTCACTGACATCAGAACATTTAACAGAGTTTTAGAATTTTGATGAGACGTACATTACATACGTGCGTTGCCTGCCTGTAAGGTGGTTGGGCGCCGGAGAATTAGAATATTACAGATTAGTAAGTAATAAAAAGTCATATTAGAAGTCATTATAATTATCAATCAATCTGTTTATTAAATAAATAATCATGTAATTAAAGCGGGCGAAGCCGCAGGCGGGCCGCTAGTATATATATAAACAACAAGAATAAAATAAACAACAGTCAGTCTGTATTTGCTAATTTTCCTAAAGAATCCGTTTCCAAAAACTCACAAATTCTCAAATATCTGTCGAACCGCTGAAAATCTGTTAACATATATGGGGGTATATATATATATATATATATATATATATATATATATATATATATATATATATATATATATATATATATATTATTCATTTAATATTTAATGGACAGAAATAAACTTAATGACATAATAACACTATTTAGACGACTGTGGAGTATAGAAATATAATTTCTAGTATTTACACGCTTCATTACAACAACAATCATGTTTTTTTTTTAATAAAATAATATATATGTTTATATAATAGATCTATGTGACTGCAAACACGACAGGTTGTGGGTTCTATTCCCACTCAAGAAAATTAAATATTTATTTAAATTTATATTTTTCTTTCGTTTTAGTATCGAATCAAAGCGAGGCAATGAGTTTCGCCACTCAACACGCCTCTAGAATTCGGTGGAAATTGGGTAACGGCGTGTAAACACTTGTTTCCCTCTGCCCTGTTGAGTGCGGGATACAGCGTGAAGCTGATTTTTTTAATTTATTTGATGTTTATATAATTATGATAGCAAGACCAAGAGTGGCGACGAGCTACCTTATGACATGGTGAAAAGAGGGGAACAGAATGTTTTACCACTAGATTCTTTCTGCCTACGCTGCTTCGCTGAATAAAGCGTACAATCGTTATTATTTTTAGTGTACAGATGATCGGTGGATCGATATACAAATTTAACAATTTCCAAGATATTAGACATTAAAAAAAATCTATATACCATGTGTGCGTAATAAAGTGCTTGAAAAAAAAATATTTTTGTCTGTTTCCCCATCGACTGTGGGTAGTTTTGGATTCTCTGATGTATACTTAATCACCCTTAATTTTAAAAAAAGAAGCCGCCTGAATGTTATATTTTTTTGTTTATTAACTGTCTTCTGTAAGAAAAAGAAGTTATCAATTCCAATGTATTTTTTTTATGTATGTTGTCTATGAGAAAATCACACAAGTCTTAAATTTGCTTTAGATATGTGCGCGACAAATGGACGAATAACTCAATATCACGCTAACCGATGCCGATTATTCTTTTTTTTATTTAAAAGGATACACTTCAAGGATAGTTTGGTGAAAATTTAGTCAGGTTCTGATTATGGGATTCGGTTGAAATTGAACAAATTGTTTTTTTTTTGGTTTAAAATATATTAACTGTAATAGTTACAAGGAATAATATTGTTAAAATGGGTGTCAGAAGTGAGATTTCTCATTGTTGCATTTCTTTTCCAACCACCACCGACCACCACCAACTTCAAAAAAGAGGATGTTCTCATTTTCAACAGATTTCAAAAAGGGAGAGGTTCCAAATTGTCAACATGTCAAAATGCTAATTACATAGGACTCCTGTATGAAAAGCGCCTAGGTTGAACTTTCGTTAGTTTATATTTAGTACAATAAATTGTCTATATAGAAATTGCGTAATGTTCCTTTAAATTTAATAAATAATATTTTTTGTGAGAATGACCATTCCATATTCCTCCCACATCGGACAGCCACTAAAGAAGCACCCTTTTAAGGTCTACCCATCACTTAAAATCGTAAAATAAATTATTTTTTAACAAAAAAAAACCGACTTCAATCAACGAACTAAAATGTAAGAAATAATTTAACATAAAATAAAACGTCCTTTGATTTTGTTAAACAAAAGGAATTGAAAAAAGATTTTATAATTTTGAAGTTGGTGTCAAGCTAATGCTACAAAGTCGGTCGGTCGGTCGGTATATAAGTCGGTTTTTTTTTATTAATTTACTACTACCATATCAAAAAATATTGGTCCTATCATTATTGAAAAATATCCTCACTTCGTCCTATTTCGATTGATACCAAAACCCTGTGTTACCCTCTAAACTCTCGATACAATCAATATCCCTATAAATTTCCCCGATAAATAAACTATTTAAGACAAAAATATTTTTTCAGTTTGAACGAGCAGTTCCTGAGATTAGCGCGCTTAACCAAATAATCTCTTCAGTCTCATAATATAATATTAAATAGCTATTTATTATTTTATTGACTGAAGTAAATAACCAAGTATAATGGATAATCTTAGGGTTGTTTTATTTACGCTTAAAAAATAAATAAAAATGAAGGTTAAAATAACCAACAATATATGATTAATAAAATTATATTATTATAAATTTAATTACAAAATTTTATTATTTCTTTATGTTATTTCTTTATGATTGTTATGGGAAAAACCTTTTTTTTTACACTAGCGACCCTTCGCGACTTCTCCCGCTTAAACTATACAATTATTTATATAGTAATCCGATTTACTTTTGTATTCTAATAACATTATCATTTTAAATACAATATAGCTATATATTGAAAAGTAAAATTTCAGCCAAATCGATAAAAAACTTGACCAGATCTAACTTTTTTATTTACGAACCGATTTAAATAAAACATACATTAAATACTAAAGGAAGTTTTACTGAATATAATTATGAAAACTACATTTAAATCGGTGTAGCCATTTCTGATATTATGCGCAAGCGCACAGAGAAACAAACAAAAATCATTGTTTTGGGTTTTCTTAATCAATCAATGCCTAGAGTAGCAGGTACAGTATAAATGTTTTTTTTTTATAATAATTAAAGTTGTAATTGATATCAACTCGTATTAATACTTTGATACAGCAATACTTAAATGCCTAAAGCATTCCCACAAACAAAAAAAAAATTAAATAGACGCGAACCGGCGCCTCCTGGAACCCGTTAAAGAGCTCATTGCCAATTAAAGCTTGAGCTGTTATCCAGCACCAGCTACGTAGAAATTGTTATACATAAGCTTGTTAAAAAATATTTTTACAAAATTCACAAAATTAAGATAATTTATAGGTGTAGTGATATAGCTCTCATTCTTTAATTTAACTTTACGAAAGTTTATTACCACTGGCATGGAAATAGTCAAAGCTAGTAGGAGTGTTCAATGAAGGTTTTTAAAGGTTTTTGACGTTTATATTAGAATTTCATCATTTTCTTAAGCGAGATATATATTCATACTATTTTTATGTACCTCATTTATATTGCTTCACGCTTCTCCTCGTAGTAGGGTAGCCGTTTTTCCGTATTTAGGAAAGAGATAATTTGTTAAGATTATTAGTTCTTTCTAAAGTGAACTTTAGAGACATTGGGGAATGGCGGAGCTCAACGTCGCGCCTAGTCTTTGAAAATCCACTCATGGGATCAAAATTGGGACTCAAAAAATCTACTGTATTTTGTGTGACGTTACAAAAATATGTTGTTTTTTTAATTATTAACAATAATTTAACTTATTCATAATTATCTATTGCTAGAACTTTTAATGAATTCACTGATTGACTGATAATTAAAAATGGCGCGGAAAAAGAATAATGGCGGGTAACTGCTGACGTAATTATAAACAAAAACTATTACTAAAGGTTAATTACATAACATTTGTTTACCTACATGAATAAATTACAGAAAAAATATATACTTATACCTATAAATATAATATAAAGTGAAGAAAATATACTAAACTTACTTATTTTTGAAATTATTTATATTTTTCTTTTGAGGTATATTTGTACTTATAGGGCATTATTATTTATTCATTATAAAGGTAATCCTTAAAAATATATTATAATATTTTTGTTTGAGAATATTTAAAATTAATAATTTAAATGTAATTTTAAGAATTATTTAAAATGAACAATGGAAAAAATAATTTTGACAATTTTTTAAATTAATTGCTAATAAATATTATGTGTCGTAGAAACGCGACGGTTCGACCATTTGGAAAAAAATATTATTTAAAATTCCTCATTTTGGTAACAGGACGATTTGCTGGCGTTGTGTTCCTTTACTAAAATAAGAGATATTTTGGAAAGTGATAATTTGTATGTTTTTTATTAGATCTATTTATATATATTTTACATACATATTTTCATTTCATTACATTTTGATTGAAAGGATTTATTTATATTGGATTATTCATATGTTGAAATCATTATGACAATAAATAATAAATATAAAATATTTAATACAATAAATACTATCGTAAGTACGTATATATTAAAAAATATATGTATTTTTTTTTTAATTAAACAATTATATCTTAAGATTAATTTTACTTAACCCTTACTTACTACGTAATATTTACTTATTTTTCTACTTAAATATAAATATATAATACAAAAATATTACCTTATGTATTTGATCCTGGACAATTTTCGGGAATCCCCACGTGGCTAGGACGACGGCCCCAATCAAAACACCCACAGATACACCAAAAAACAATTTTGCGTTTTTTCCCAACATTATAACACTAGTCTTTATTTAATAAATTATATATTAATTTATATTCAATATTAAAAGTAAAAAAGATCACACATAAATTCCAAAAATAATATAAATATCCAGATTTTTATTTTTAATATAAATGTATTTTTTTTATAATCCAAGATGTGACCGTTTGCGTCCAAATCGTAAACAATTATAAAGTTACTACACACGTTGCTGTAAACCACGTCTTTTTACCGATAAGAAAATGGCCGACATAAAGCCTGTTTGCAGAAATATCTTCACGCTGAGATCTTGCGTGTATAGTTTTTTTATGCGTGTTTAGTGGAATTTTTGATTACAGTCATTATGTACTTTTTACATAATTTTATTCGTTTATTATGGTTTAAATTGAAAAATTGTGGTGTCTTTTTAAGTTATATTTTGTAGATGTCAGTTTTATGACAACTCAAAAGTAAGGAGGCCATTCGTGGCGCAGGGGCACAGAGTGTGACTGTAAAGACTGGTTGTGGGTTCGATCTCCATTCGAGGAAATAAAATATTTACTTACATTTATATTTTCATTTCTTCGCTCTGGTGTCGAGGCAAAGCGCGGCGTTGAGTTCCGCCATTCAACACGCAATGCCTCCAGAACTCGGCGGAAAGTGGAGAACGGTGTATTTTAACACTACTTTCCCTCTGCCTACCCTGCTGTGTGCGGGATACAGCGTGAAGCTGATTTTTTTTCACGCTGTACTCCTCATATACATAGAAGGGCCGGCAGAAACCTAGCGTCACTCTGATCCCTATTTCCTGCCCAATCGGGACTATGTGTGTTGAGTGGCGGAACTCAACGCCGCGCTTTTTCAGTTATCAGAGCGAGGGAACGAAAATAATTAATTTCCTCAATGGGAACCGAATCCAATATAGTTTAAGTTAAGATGCTACACCGCTGCGCCATGATAGCTTTTTTTACCTTACGTCATGTCCTATTATTAGACACGTCCTTTTCGAAAAACAAGTTTATAAATTAAACATACCTACATGTATGAGAACGAACCCACGACCTTTTTGAACTACCTATACACAATTAAAGAAGATAATTGCTAAGTAACTCAGTGGGAATTACGTTTTTATTCAATACAAACCATTCAATAGAAGAATTAATCAAAATGGAAAATGTTTTAAAGAATGATATGTCATAATCATCAAATTATAATCGTCATTAAATTAGTTAAAAAAATGATTATGATGATTATGTTAACTATTTCAAAGCAAGAAGTCATCGTGCTGCAGTGTGCCATCGTTTTACTGTAAACGCGACTATATTACATTTAATTTATATTCATAATTTCGTTCTGGTAGACGAATCGCGGCGTTGAGTTACGCCACACAACTACAGACGGAGTAACATAGCAACACTACGGAGTAACATAGCACCAGGTTGTGCCTTATACAAAAAATTATAAAATTATAAACACGTTTAAAAATATCAAAGGACAAAACTATTTACTCCAGCTAAAGCTCCAAATCAAAATAATACTCCAAATTATGTTTATCGTGTCTATTATTTGATTGTAGGTTATTTTATAATAAAGACTATAATATACCAGCACATTTCTATAGAAATTATGATAATGCTGTATTTATGTATATTTTGTTTTGTGGGCTAACAAAAGAATACTAACATAATAGATATGTTTTAGCTTGATTGTGTATCCTCACGATCTATGGTAGGTCGCGAGAACCAAAACGAATGCTAGAATGCGGAAACAGTGGAATCAAACGCGGTTTGTCTTTGCAAAGGAGGGAAATAAGAATCATTTTTAAGCATTGTGATGCAGTGATAGAGCCCGTTTTGGTGTGCTCGCTCTAGTAACGAGGTTAAGCGCGGCGTCGAGTTCCGCTCTTCAACACTCAATGCTATGCAACGGAGAACGAAGTACCTTAACTCTGGCTATCCTGCTATGTGCGGGTTACAACGTAAAGAAAAAAAAAGCGATTGGGGGCCGTCGTGGGATAGCTGCAGACTTTGACTGTATTTCTATGTGGAATTAAATATTTTCAGCTCCTCGCGCTGGTGAAGACAAGCGTTGAGCACCGCGGTTTACGTGTCAACATTCAATGTTTCGAAAATTAAGCGAAAGTGGGGAACGAAGTCAGCTTGAAACAATTATAAATTTAATGATAAAATTAAATTTATTCCATAAAAAAAAATCAGCTTCACGCTGTATCCCGCATACAGCAGGATAGGCAGAGGGAACGTAGTGTTACGACACTCCGTTTTTATTCCAGTAATTGTTAAATTTATTTTTAATAGTAATTGTCTTGTAAAATAATAAAATTATAACACCTCTTACATGATAGATATATTAGATATGTATATATTGAGGCCACACATGGTGCAGGGGCACAAATGTGTGACTGTAAACGCAACTGATTGTGGGTTTGATGCTAGCTAGAAGAAATGAAATATTTAATATTTTCCTTTTTTTTTGCCTTCGTGTCAAGGCAAAGCGCGGCCTTGAGTTCCACCGCTTAACACTCAATGTCCTTAGAATTTGGCGGAAAATGAGGAACAGCGTGTCCTAACACTAAGTTCCATCTGCCTACCTTCCTGCGTGTGGGACACAAGGTGTAGCTGATAAATAAATAACCTATGAACATATACATATTTTTGCAGTAACAAAAATAACCTAAATTAACATAACCGGTTTCGTAATGTAGGTCATTAGTAATGTTATATTTAAATAGTATAATTTGAGCAAGTGTACAGTACGGTTAACAAGTTGTGGCCACCCTGAAATTAGGTGTAGACGGCGGCTTAGGATTTTTCTTACTTATGATTTTTTTTCCGAGTGAACAATGCATATAAGTTGAGACAACCTATTTTAGAACGACCACGATTTGTCGACCGTACTGTAATCAACAACACATTCAAATAGATTTAACAATACAATGGATGAGGATTAAGATTATTTAAACAAGTAAATATTTTCTTACATAAGTAGGATTTCTAACACATATAAATCTATATATCTAATATTATACAATATTAGTTTATACTCCATCGTATTATAGTGTATAGCTGAAGAGTTTGTTTGGTTCAACACGCTAATCTTAAGAACTACTGATTCGACTTTAAAAAAACTTTTTTATTTGGTTATGCCATTTATCGAGTAAGGCTTAGGCTATTATGATTATAAGGTTATTTTTGGAATTTTTAATATTTTCTTTTTTACACTTTTTACTCAACAAAAGAGGCATATTTTTATATTATAATTATTTTTATTTTAACAAAATACATTTTATAATTTACATGACCTTGCTTGATGATTCATATGATTTTATTTATTTTGACTGTCTGTATTACATTTTTTTTGTTACTGTATCCATATTAATAGAAGATGGCAGAGTAGGGAGAAGGAACCTATAGTGAAGACTCAAGATACCAATATGTAACGCTACAGGTAAAAACATCAATATATTTTTTTAGTTTCACGCTGTTTCCCGCACAGGGTGGACACCCTGTCCACCTTGGTATGTGGGAACTTAGTATCAAAACACTATGTTCTTTACGCACCGCCTAATTTTCGAGACACCGCATGTTGAATGGCTTTACTTTAGACTTTGCCTTGTTATCAGATCGAGGAAATGAAATTAACCCATTTACTCCAGAGGAAATTGAACCTACAACCGTCGTGTTTATCGCTGCGCAGCGACGGCACTTATATATATTATAAATAACATAATTATTATATACAACGAATTTGAATGAAAAAGTTCATTAGAGTCAGCCTTGAAATAATAATTATTAATGCGAATAGTTTAAGTACTTTGTCATGTATTTGTTGAATAGAATAGAATATATTTTGCGGCATTAAGAGGGGAAGGTGATTCATCCATTGTTTGAAATATGACTTTATATAATATTGTGGGCTTTTATTTCATTCGAATTTTATAATATGATTGTATTATAATATAGCTCAATGAGATTTGGAATTTAATATGACGGGTTTTTTTTATAATTGAGTTGTTATGCGCCACAGACTTTTGTTGTCCGTGCCTTTTTTGTACTTAAATGAATATTAAAACTGTTGTTTTTTCTTTTTAAAATGTGAAGTGGACCTTAATATCTTGTTATCTTAAATGGTCTGCAGTTCCTTTTGTCAAATCCGAGTTTGTGGAAGTTGATTGTTATGTTAAATATTCATAATTTTATTATATTATAATATTATTTTGAGGGCCAGTCGTGGCCCAGTGGCACAAACATGTTATTGTAAACGTGACAGGATGTGGGTTCGATTCCCAGTCGAGGAAACGAAATCTTTAATATTTTCATTTCTTCGCTCTGGTGTTGAGGCAAAGCGCAGCGTTGAGTTCCGCCACTCAACACGCAATACATCCAGAAATCGAGAGAAAGTGGGGAGCGGAATATCTTAACACTCCCTCTGTCTACCCAGGTATAAAAAATATACAATATAACATCCATCCATCGTTTTGGTACCATCAATTAACACGAATTGGTGCGGAAAAGGAAGAACGGAGTGTATTTTCCTCTTTTCACTAGCTTCTCTTAATTTGCCTCTTTGATATATGTGTTAAACATGATGTTTTGTTTGTTATATAAGTGTTATTGATACAATGTTCATTGTAAACATGGAAATCACATATATAACATTAAATGTTCAGACGTGCCCCTCGGAGCCAATTAACTTTGTTTACATTCTGTTTATACATTTTTTTACAAATGAAATTTAAGTTTAACAAAGTACAGCGCTTGACTGTAAATGAGGCGATCGTGTGTTTGATTTCCACTATGAGATTTCAAAACTGACTTAAAAAGATAAATAGCGGCGTTGAGTTCTGTCATTCAACACGTTATTTTTTTGAAAACTAGGCAGCGCATGGCGAACGGACCTTAGCGCGACCTCAAATTTACATTGATTTTGTTAAGCACATTTTCAAATCAATCCCATAATTTAATGAACCAATTAAAATTGTTAATACCATTAAACGTTATTAATATAAGCTTGGAAAAATATCAGTATTTTCACATTTAAGTATTCGAACGTGAAAAGTAATAATAATACTGAAACTTTTCAATAAAAAAAGAAATAGATCGTTTATAAATAATTCTTCATTACACTATAACTCTTAACTAATTACCCAAGTGTTGGTCAGAAACGCTAATGTCTAACTGAACCAAATTCTACAAATGAAATAATAAATCAAATAAATTGCTCGAAGTATACTATACTATCTACTAAATACTTTATCGGTATTAATACGAATATGATTGATTAAAAAATATATTAATAATTGATGTTTTTAATAATTAATTTACAGAAAAAAACCGGACAAGCGGGAGTCGGGCTCGCCCACTAGGGGTTCCGTACAAAAATTGAAGATCTCAAGTTAGTTCTGACATTCAAGCTTAGCTTAGCCAGTGCTCTTTCATCTATTACCTCACTTAAACTAGAGGTTTAAATACCAAATTTCATAATTCTAGATCAACTAGATATAAACGGTCATATTTTTTAAGTAAATGTAAAAATACGATTTTTTTAGAAAACCAAGAAACCGTAGATTTAAGTATATGATTTGAATTTCAATTTGATATCCCCAGGCGTTTCTAAGATAAAGCCTCGGACGGACGAAGAAAAATTCCTTTTTTCCTTAAAAGGTACGGAAGGCAGCCAGTAACGACTATATCATAATTAGTGCCTCCTCGTCTATCCTGCTATTTGCGGGATATAGCATAAAGCTTTAAAAAGGCAAACCTGGGAACCTAGTGTTTTACGGCGTCAGGATGAACTCATAACCGAAGCAGTTATTTACATTCAAAGCTTAAAGTATTTTGATTTATCTAAGTTAAATTGGTAAAATAGTTTGTTTTTTTTTATCATATAAAAAGAACACTAATTTGTATCAAAAAAAAATCTAGAATGGATGGGAATTTTTGCCAACAGAATATATTATATAATTGCCTTAAAAACGTGTACGGACGTATACAGTACATATTACATATACGTGTATTTATGCCTTGCTGTATCCCTTACACAGCAAGGTAAAGGGAACCTAGTGTTAGGACACTCCGTTCTCCACTTTCCGCCGAGTTCTGGAGGCATTGTGTGGAGACTGGCGATACTCTACCACCTTCATTTTCATTCCACCAGATGGTTGTCGAATTCACAACATTTTATAATATTTTTTTCTATTACCAACAGTTAATGTGACCCTTCAAAGAGTTTCGTGTATTCAGTATTCAGCCTTGAGGTAATTATACCATGAATGTAGTGTATGAAAATACTTAGAGGCCAGTCAGCTCATGAGCACAAGCATGCGATTGTAAACGCGACAGGTTGTAGGTTCGATTCCTAAAAGTAGGTAAAGCGCGGCGTTGAGCCACGTGTCTTAGTAGAAGCGGAATGTTTTAACATTAGCTTCCTAGGTTCCATCTACTTACCCTTGCTATATGCGGTATACAGCGCGAAGCTTAAAAAACTTTTCGTCGTCAGTTTCTAATAAATTTAATATTTATATAAAACCGAAATAAACTCAAATAAAATCTTTCAAAAATATTTTTAAGTGCAAAAGTCAAAGCGTCCGTCATTTTACAAACAAAAAAAAATTTTAACATTCGTTAATTACAAATGTACGAAGTTAATGCTAATTAAGCTCAATTCATGTATTATTTTAACAACAATGGCGGTCGCGACTAAAGTTGAGTAAAAAATTGTGACACACACGCGTACCTCTATGAATGTACTATGAACGTATATTTACCTATGGCTTCGTCCTCGTAGTCAGATGGATGTAACTAAGGGTGGATTCACACTGTAGTGCCTGTCACAGTTTATTCTCGGTCCGATCACATCCGATCACGTCCGATCTTCTTAAAAATAAAATAAATTAGCTTCACGCATGTAGCATATGTATGGGTGGGCAGAGGGAACCTAGTGTTGTCTACTCTGCGCCATGACCGGCCTCATCTTCTTCTTCATTAAGAAATATTCTTATGCGTGATTGGTTTGGAATTTGATCGGAACGACATTATAAATGCTCTTATTGTTTCTCATATAAGAATATTTACAGATATTATACACACACTATTATATACACATACAGAGAATACATACAGACTGAGATCTGACCGCGAACGAACCGTGACTGGCATAACAGGGTGCATCCTCCCTAAGATTGGTGTGTAACTTATGTGACACATTCTAAGTGACCACTATGAGACCGACCGAGTGACTATGGAACTGATTGCAGGTCATGATATAATATATTAGATCTCTCTTAGATAGTCCACTTATCAAGAAAATTACAGCCTGTATATAGCTTGTAGACCATCCAACACAAAAATATTTGTTTAATTTCATCCAGTAGTACATGAGATTAGCACGTCAACCAAACAAACTGTTTAGCTTTATAAAATATAGATGTAGGAAGATCTAAGTCTTTTTTGCTGCAGCTATTAATTCAATGTCATTGAACATAAAATAAGTCACTTTTGATCGTTGCGTGCATAATTTATTAGGTTTACGACCGCTAATTATGAAGAAATATTTATTTTTATAGAGGAAGTTGAGGTGCTCCGGCACAGTGCGTGACTGTAAACGAGGCGGTTATGGGTTCTTTTTGTATTCGGGGAAATCTATTATTTTTATTTTCTTTAGTAAAGGCAAAGGACGGTTTCCAGTACCGCTACTCAATATGTGATGTCTGGAATAAAGTTGCGTAGTGTCTTATCACTTGGTATCGCTCTGGCTATGCTATTACATAACTTTCTTAATTTCACGCTATAGTGGGATTCAGCGTTATTCTAGTTCCATTTTACTTTTATTGAAATTTATTTGGTGAGAACGTCGTGGCCCGATGGCACAAGGGTGTGTCTCCAAAATTCGGCGGAAACTGAGGAATGGAAGTATCTCAATACTAGATTTCTAGGCTCCTTCTTACTCTGCTATGTGGGACAACTCTGACTGCAAGTATTGTGAACTAAATGGAATCGATTAACATGGTGAATCTAGCCTAGCCTTTTTCCCCGATAAATAAGCTATCCAACACAAAAAATATTTTTGAAATCCTGAAATTAGCGCGTTAAACCAAACAAACTCTAATATTAGTATAGGTTATTGCAAGTAAGTACTACTTGTATATCCAAAAAATCTTCATTCTCACATCGTTTGTATATTTATAAGCAAGTAATACTAAAAAAAAATAAATCAAATCAGCTTCACGCTGTATCCCGCAAACAGCAGGCTAGGCAGAGGGAACCTAGTGTTAAGACACTCCGTTCCCCAAGTAATACTAGTAATATAATATTGTATTATATGATCATAAGACAAGTAAAACAACTAGGTATTCTAGTTTAAACTATTCGAGCAAGACATTAAAGCATGTACTGTACTTTTGTGTAGTTATTTATAATACTTCGAAAAAATTTAATTCTATTTTGAATAGAAATCAGTATAACATAGGTATATATAAAAAATATTTCACGTGTTTTTTGCATAGTAGGGTAGGCAGAAGGAAATTAGTGATAAGACAATCTGTTTTCGTGTACCGCCTGATTATCGAAACATTGCATATTGAAAACGATAGCCTCTGTAAATACAATAACTAGCGAGCAGCACGCGGCTTCGCCCGCTTGGAATTGTCAAAATTTAATATTATAGCCAAATTGTACAACATTCTTACATAAATTGTAGAATATGTGTTTTTCTGATGTATCAGTTATATTAAGTTTAATCTAAATCGGTTTAGTTGTTTTTGCCTAAAAGTGAAACAAACATCCATCATCACAAACTTTCACATTAATAAAGTTAGGACAGATGCCACTTGCTAAAAGTCCTATTTATAAAAATAAGGTACACCTTTTTGCAAATATATTCTAGATGCGTCCCCTACTCTTTTAAAACATATCTGTTACACTAAGGAAAAATTTTTTGCTTCTATTAGCAGCGGACGATAGAAATGCTTGAAAATTTATAGTATTATATATATA
>JAAIXJ010000079.1:156917-237877 GCA_013403705.1 Heliconius hermathena | reverse complement strand
ATGTGTATAAGAGACAGATATAATATATTCATTGCTTTGTAACTTCATAAGTAGCAATACAATGGTTTACACTTTATTTTAATCACTTTGATAGATTGGAGTATTAAGAACACATTTATTAGACAATCATTGATTTCTTGTTTTTATTTTTCAAAAAATTTAGAAAGGCATCTATCCCAAGGTAATTTCGGCTCGAATTTTTAAGGTTAGATCTTACTAAGGCTTCTAAGGCTTTCTATATTTTCATATAGAAAGAACCTCGTCAAAGAGTTTTGTATCAATGTCGTGACTATTTTTATATTTACTTATATACATTGTATGTATATCACGTCTCAGTGATTTGTATGATAAAAAACAGTAAATATTTAAACCAAGGCCACTCGTCAACAAAAAGATCATTTTAGAATTATATTTTAATATTACTTTTAATTTTTTTTATTACATGATAACAATCCAAAGATAAAAAAAATAATTTTTCAATTCTACAATTTAAAAGGCATCTATCCCGCACCGTATTTTTACGGCGGGGCGACTATATCGATAGTTGCATCTATCCCTACAACCCTTGGTTCTAAGAAAAGTTAAGTGCTGCAAAATTTGTAAATGATAAATCAATCAAGTTAATTGCTTAACTAATATTAGAGAATAAAAGATTAAACTGGCTAAATTCGAAGAAATTATTCATATAAAATTTATATTAATGACACTAGGAGACTTTTTCAAAGTGTGGGGCATCTATTCCAGTTTTACCCTCATAATCACCTTCAAGCTTTATCCCGCACGCAGCAGAGTAAGCAGAGGGAACTTAGTGTTAAGACACTCCGTTCCGTGTGTGTGATTGGTGGAACTCAACACCGCGCTTTGCTTAGACACCAGAGCGAAATGACATGAAATAAATATTTCAAATCTAAATGTGAATAAATATTTCAAATCTAAATGTAAGTAAATATTTAATTTTTTTTTTTATGGACTTTTCCATACATTTTTTTTTATGGACTTGTCAATACAAGGCAAACGAGCGCTTGGGTCACCTGATGGTAAGTGACCACCGCCGCCCACGACCCCGTGCAACACCAGAGGAGCTACAGGTGCGTTGTTTGCCTGTAAGGTGGATTGGGCGCCGGAGCCCGGCATTACCTGATGCGAAACGCAGTAGCATAAAGCCATTACTACACGCCGGTTTTAAATGCCGAAGGTGGTAATGATCCGGTGAGTCTGCCCATGCGTGTTGCCATTGCTGGCAATGTGTTTCTACCACACGTACTTTAGTTGCCTCTTACGACACCACCAGTACCGGGATGATCCTATTCTGGGCCAGAAAATCATTTCAAATCTAAATATAAATAAATATTTTATATCTTCCAATTGGGATCGAACCCACAACCAGTCAATTTTACAGTATCACTTTGTGCCCACGCGCCACGACTGACCGGTTTTACCCTATTATGATAGGGGAGCCGAAGCGGGGACTTCGGAATTTACTAAATTAATATACTGGGGGATTCCTTGTACGGAATCAGTTACGTACTTCCACCAAATATGAGCTCCATATGTACATATATAGCCGCCCGTCTAGGATAAAGGACCAGATTCGTAAAAAAATGATAATTTGAAATTCTCGAGCTCATCAGATTAAGGTAGAGTAAGTTAGCTATATGCTAAATCATGTATGTTCCACTAACCTGACAATTTGAGTGTGACGTAAACAAGGGGCAGGGCTAGAAAGTTGTAAAAACAACGGCAATTTTTTTTTATTTTGAAGGGAACAATTCAAGGATCATAAAAAATATATAATCTGACGAGTTCCACAAGCCGAAGTAAAAAACATGATCGATAAGGTATAGGCAACCCGTAGCTGTTAATGCAGCTTATATTCCTCTCTCCGTATTTCTATTCCTCTCTCACTCTTTCTCTATCTATTACTCCCTAATTCATCAATGAAGATGATAATAAAAAAAACTTATTTTTTATATAATTATTTTCTTATAAATACAAATATTCTACTTCAAACATACGTTCTTTTATTTATTTATTTATTTATTAGATCCACTAGTGATGATAACATTACACTGTGACAAAGAAAAGAAATATAATAAATTGTACGGTTTTCATTGTTGGAGTTTGTTTACAATTTCAATAAATAAAGTAGAATTAAAGCTATTAATGCAAAACACGTTAGAATATATTATTTCAAAAAAAATCTCAATTACCATTTCAATTCGATTAACAATTTATAAATAAAAAAACAGTCTAAACTTGACTTTCAAAAATTTTATATTTACGTGATATTTTGTGAGCTTTTTAATTAATTACGATCAATGATACTACTACTAGCTTCACGCTTTAACCCTAGCGGGGTAGTCAGAGAGAACGGAGCTCCAAATGCTACTGTCTCTACATACCTCTTTCGTCTCGTTCACTGTCAACAACCGCTTCATACATGCTCTCCGGGGAGTCCTCATGCTTTTTACGTGTTCTTCCTTTAGTATCTTTGATACTGTGTTTTTGAAGGTCAACCGAGGTCTCCCCCTACCTCTCTTACCACTCACTTTTCCATCATAAATCTTTTTTGCCATTCTTTCATCACTCATTCGTTCGACGTGTCTAAACCAGCTGAGCACGTTCTTCTTCATTCTCACCGTGACATCCTCGCTAGTACCTGCCATTCTGTATACCTCTACATTGCAGATTCGATTAGCTAAGCTGACTCCGCATATCCTACGAAGAGATCGCATCTCCACGGCATTCATGTTTCTTTCATTCTTCATTCATCTTCTGTAATACCCACGTTTCGCTGCTGTGTCGGTTTACCAAAACTGCATAGTGTACAGCCAAACGCGCAGCTGTGAAAATCCCTTCAGATAGTCAGATTATGAGATAGCACGTCTAGGGCATGAAGATGAATTATATATATCTTATTCTGACGCGCTTGAGTATTTCAAAGTGACGAAATTGTTTTTGCACATTCTAACATTGCTGCGAGTTTGCGTCACATCTAAATCGTCAGATTATTGTATAAGAGCTTTTTTCAGGTTCACTTAACACCTCCTTAGAAAATCTGACGCGCTCGATAATTTTTATTTTAATTTTTAACTCTTACGTACGACCACCTCCTTCATGGAAACAGTCAGATTAACATCCCACCGATCAAAAGATTTGTATTATATGACATTTTTTTGTTATCATCTAAGTTTAATAGGTCTCCAACCAACCCAATAGGTTTCTATGGTGCTTGAGTAAATTCCCATGTAGCCTCGTCGGCTCTCGTACTATTAGTAGTATAATATATAGGATTATAAAGACATTTCGAGTTGCTTGAAAACTTTTATATTACTTAGTGAAAATAAAGCCACGACCATAAACAGTTTACATTACATAGTTTCAAATAATGATAAAATAATTCATTTATTCATTCATTCATCTCATTATGTGTAAATTTGCAGCAAGAAGAGAATCCTTCATTTTGAATTTGCATATAAATGTTATTTTTTTGTATATTTAAAATATAAGATAATTAATAAATTACGAATTTCCGCAAATTGCTTTAATTATTGTTATATTAAAATTTACATTATTTCGCATAACGCGGATATCCCCTTTTGTTATATAAATAAAACATATGTCAAGATTATGGAGTTTGATAGTTTTAAGGCAAATCATTTTTACAAGAGTATCTTCACAATTACTACTTGGGTGAATTAATTACTTTTATTTACTAGCTTAAGACAAAGTGCGACATTGAGTTCCTCCACTCAACGGGCAATGTCTTGAAAATAGGGTGGAAAGTGGGAGTATCTTAACACTAGGTTTCTTGTGCCTACCCTGCTTAATAATGCTGCGGGATACAGATAAATATGTAAGATGAAAAAAACATTATACGAGTATATAATCGAATGAAATTAAAATTACTAATATTAACCCTACAAGGCANTATATATATATAAATATATATATATATATATATATATATAACCAAAAAAATAAAACCATATTTTACGGAAAAAATAACTTTTTATATCAGTTCCACATATGGAACTGAGCCTTATACTTTTTTGTACTGAACTAGTACACATTGAATTGTCTTGAAAATAGTTTCCTATGTACTTTTTTTCAATTGTAACTTATTTAAATGAAATGACTATGACTTAAATATTTAAATTTTTGATATATTGCAAAATCATACTTATAACTTATATAATAAATCTGTTTATTGATTGAAAGATCTAAAACTATTTTTAGATTTATTGAGGCAAAGTTTTATGAGACATTTATCGAAAGATAAGTATAATTGCACCAAGTCCTTTTTGACCCCAAACAGGAAAATGCTCAAACCCATCACGTCTGAATTCACGATGAGGTAGGATTGATGTATGTGGCTTCTGCCTTTTAGTTTCGAACTCATCAGATAAACTTGGTTTACCTCTCTTTTTGGTTTTCGATAGCCCATACATGCATCAACTTTTACCTACGTCAAATTTGATGTCCTTCTGTTTCATTGGGGTTGACGTATATTGCTGTTCTTCGACTCTTCTGTACAAAAACCAGCAATTGATAAGAGTTACATCAAGAACATGATAAAATTTTATTTTATATTTCCCTAGGAACCAATCTAGAAGGTTCACACCACCCATATGCGGGTTATATGTTTTGATTATTTGGGCGCAATCCACTTGTATATAATTTTTTTGTTTCTTTCAGTATCATCTTGCTGTTTCTATTGGCTCTTGGCCCACAAACGACGATGATAAAACTACTGGTTTGTTACCGTACCACATGACGATGACAATATCTGTATTATCACAATTTGCTACCCATTGCTCTGAATTTTATCGTTTTTTTAGGTTTTTAGGTAGGTATTTTGAGGTCTTTTCTTAAACGACTTTTATTGACAGTTGCCGGTACTATTCCCTCTTTTGCCAAAAAAGCAATCAATTCTGGTGACATATAATAACTATCAAAGAATAATTTGTAATTTTGATTCTTTGGTATGGACGTAAGCTAAGCATACTACGATATTTGAACTTGCTCCTAAATCTAGCTCACTTAAATATCTTAGTTCAGGAGCGTTCTCCATTCCAGAGTAAATTTCAAAATCGTAAGTAAAGCCAAGATCATTGCAAAGAACTAGCAACTTATAGCCTCATTTGTGTGACTTATTAGGAATGTATTGTTGTAGAAGATTAGAGGCGTTTGTCGTGCACATGTGCTCGTCGACGTGCAGTGTTCTATTTTAGGCACGCTTTGGCATTTCTTTCTCAATATTTCCAATATAGGCCTAACTTTATGCAAGCGATCATACCCTGGACTACCTGATGGGGTTGCGTGGAGTTATCATGGAAATGTAGAAATTATCAATTTTTTTTTAAAAAATTAGCAACATTGTCTGCATAATCAAAGGAATACTCAATTCAGGTGTCCAATACATTCAAATATATGGCAGCGGCAACGTTAAACTTATAATCACACAGACTCTTATAAAATGAACAAGGCGGCTCGGATAGAACATTTTGGATAGACTGAATCTTTTCAATGTCATCATCACTTTCAGTCTTCACTCTATATTTCTTCGTCACGCAATTTTCTTCACGCAATCAGCAAAAAAATCATAATATTTATAAGTAAAGTTATCGTAAGTACGTATAAAAACGGAAACTATAGCTCAAGGTACCGTATGTGGAACACACATAAAAGTATGATTTACTAATACTTTTGCTTATTGTAATGTTAAAAACAGCTTACCTCTGTAAAATATACACTTAGGTATAATACACAATATTTTTTTTCTAGTCAAAACTGTTGAAGAACATTTTTTTTTAATATTTTTTAATTCAAACAAATGAGTAACGTTTCACTTTCATTCAAATTTGACATTTCATTTACTATAATAAATACACGAATGACATTTTTAGGTAAAGAGCCGTACTAAAAAAGTGCCAAATGTCTGTACCTTCTATCAAGATGTCAAGAGATGCCGCTACTTCTAGTTTTATAACTATAGGAACGATTAAAGTTGATGTTCCTCATATGGAACGGGGCGCCTTGTAGGATTAAAGTAACTTAAGTGTTATTGGGTAGTACTACTTAAAAGGCACTAAATATTTTAAATATTCTATTATAATAAATATATTTATGAATTTTGTAATATTAAAAAAATACCAGTGTGAGAGTAGCCGTTGTGCAGGTGGGACAACCGTGTGATTGTTTTTTTGATCAAAGTCCGCACGATAGAATAGAGAATAGAGGCGCTATTCTGGTAAACAGTGGTACAGAAGAGCTCGCGAGATTTATAGTAGATGAGGCCTTAATGAACCATTTTGGGGCAATCGTAATGGTGGCTGTATTACCAAAAGCCAAGACTCTTACTCTTATCGGGGACACAAACCAACTACCCTTCATCGATAGATTAAACCTTTTTCAAATGGACTATATCGCCCCAAATCTCGTGACGGCCATCAGTCAAGAGCTAGCTAGATCAAATAGATGTCCACTGGATTTGACATGCGCGCTCAACGAAGTTTATATAATGGAATCTACTCAGCCCAACACACAACTCGCTCTCTCAGAAAGACGCGATATAGGGATGCTTCCTTTCCAATAGATTCCCTCAATATTCTGTACCTGGTCCACATACAAGTAGAAAAAGCGGACCTTATCAGGAAAGGATATGGAGAGGGAGGAAACCGAAACTCGCGCACCCTGACTATCAACGAATCTCAGGGACTTACATACGAGGCTGTAGTAAACATTCCAACTAAGGCTAGTAAGAACACCGTACACGGCAGCATATCACACATGTCGTCGCTTTAACAAGACATACAAAAGGATGCATCTACTACAATAACGCCGAGGAAGACGCTATCGGCAGGTTCATTCGCCAGGCAAATGAAGGTTCCGTGACTGATATAGTGGAAATTAGCATCAATATGGGAATTTCCTGCAGAGATGAGGACGCAATAAATATATTACGTAACCTACTAAATATACCGCAAAGAACATGAACGACCCACGAGCAAAAAACTCAATCACAAGCATTAGCAAAAAATTTATGCTGATCAATCGAAATATAAATGTTCACTTCACATTTTTAAAAGAAACCAAACTTTAACCGAACAAGAATAAAAAAGGCACGGACAACAAAAGTCTGTAGCGCCTTACAACTCATATTTATTATAATAATAAAAAAAGGCGTGTGATTGTGAACGCGACAAGTTGTGGGTTCGATTCCTAGTCGAGGAAATGAAAAATTTAATATTTTCATTTCTTCGCTCTGGTATCGGGTACGTTGCGTACTGTCTCGAGAATTGGGGAACGGAGTGTTATAATGGAGTGTTTTTTTAATGATTATGTTTGGAGATGCTTACTATAATTTTAAACATTTTTATCAGCCTCTACCTTTTTCCCGCAAAGAAGTATAGGATGTGAGCAAAGGTGTGTCACCAAAATCTCCGATGTTCGCTTATATTTGAATATTTCCTTGTTGAGTGTTGAAACTCAACGCCGCGTTATGTCTCGATATCATTTTGTCATGCAGTGGCAAAATTAAAATAACATAAATATAATGCTCCAGATTATGATGAAAAGATTATGACGGAATAGTGATCGGTAAGAGGTAGGGGAAACGTCGGTTGACCTTCGAAATTTTAGTTTCAAAGATACTGGAGGAAGGTCACCTAAAAAGTATGAGGATTCCCCGGAGGGTATGTATGAAGAAGTTGATGACAGTGGACGAGGCGAAAGAGGTATGTAGAGACCGTAGCGTTTGGCGCCGTTCTTTCTGACTATCCCACTAGGGATACAGCGTGAAGCTAGAGTATTGAACTCGCAGACAAATGTCGCGCTGGCTGAAGACCGTGGTCTTAAATAAAAAAATACCGACTATAAATAGCTGTTTTGATTAAGAATTGAACCAAAAACCACTTCAAAAGAGTCACTAATAACTATTTAAAACACAAGTTTCTAGTACTTTTTAGTCACAATCACTGACCACTAAATACCATAATTCTATAGATACTGAAAAGGTTGGACCTGCATCGGTTTCGTTCCAAGGTCGATGTAATTTTAAGTCACGCTCGTTTAAATTGTGGAATAATTATTAGCTTATTTGTATAATGATATATCGACGCTGTTAAGTAATAATTGAGATTGTGAAAAATGAAATAAATGTTACTTTAGTTATATTATATGTAATATGAAGAAGCATTTTCTTTTTTAAAATTATTATTTTATAACAACAAACGGTTATATGTTCGATTCCCAATCGGGGAATGTATTATTTCATATATTCATTTCCTTGCTCTGGTAATAAGGCAAAAATGAGGTGTCATTGAATTCCGCTACTCAACACGCAAGCTTCGAGAATTCGACGGAAATCAGGGAACGGATCGTATTTTAATGGGAACGGAGTGTCTTAACTCTAGGTTCCCATGTTCCCTCTGTCTACCCTGGTCGTCTACCTATCTTACCAGGAAAGAGCTTGACGGTTTTTTTTGCCTAATCAAGGCTAGACAAATATGTACGCATAGTTAAACTATTTTTATGGAATAATGAAGAAAAAGAGATTGAAATGATTTCATACATTTTTGGGTCCAGAATGTAAAGATATGAAAACGATATGATTTAATAGATATCAGGTACATCATTCCCTCCCTGAAAATTCTGTCAGTTTTGGCAATCTGAAAGCTGAATTATTAGAGATATGGTAAAAGTGAGGCTATCGCACAATTAACATAGCGATCTACATCCATAAACGACCTACGACGATCCACACACGACCGTCATGGGTCGTTAGATCCAAAAGATTTCGGGGTCCACTGGGAAAGTAAGGGTCGTACAAAGTAGAAAACAAACGGGAAAGCACTCAAAACGTAGCGAAACCAACGAAACGATTGAAACAAAAAATAAAAAAAAATCATTAGACAAGATGTCAATGTCCAACAGCTATCACATCTGTCATTTAAAATATGATTTATTTTAATCGAGTCAAAATCGATTTCTTTTTGTTTTTTCAGTAATTAATTGACTTTTTCTTTATTTATATTGTACTTATATGGATTAATAAGTGCGTTAAAATACTTGAACCTAATTAAAGTAAAGAAATATTTTATTTTCGTAGTGCTTGATTATTTATATCGATGAAGGATCTAAAACTATTTTTCTAATTTTTTTCCGCTAATATCAGATTAATTGACAACCTAGTGTAAATTAATCTGATGTTTGATGACGTTTGGTATTCTGAAACTGAAAAAATCACCATTTTTTTAGACCATATCTCAACTCTTTACATTTGTGTCCAAAAGTTTCCGTTTCCTTTCTGTTCCTAGTACTCACTGCCTTCCTTGCTATACGCGGGAGATGTGTGCAACTAAGAAATTTTCATTTTTGCTTCAGAGTGTATCCCGCACCTACCCGGATAGGCGAATATGGAAAACTAGTGTAAAAACACTCCGTTCCCATCATGACACTGGAGACAAGTGGGGAACGGTCCTCACTTTCCACCGAATTCTTGAGGCATTGCGTTGATTTAAGCCATTGTATTGGCATAGAGTGGCGGAAAACAAAGCAGAATTTTGCTTTTTAACCAGACCGTAAAAATGAAAATAATTAACACCACAACCATCACGTTGTGCCCCTGCGCCACGACGGCCTCATTCACATATTAAATAATAAAAAAAGATCTTCTTAGAAGAGGCTTATTGTAAAAGATACACGTTACATTCACAATTTGTCAAGATTTCACTTGACGTTTTGGATATGGGTAAGTCCTCATGTGAAAACCTTGAGAATTTATTAGCCTTTTTAATTTAATAAAACATTTGTATAGAAACTTTCTATATAAGTGAAAAAAATGCAATAAAGCTTGGTAAGGAATTTTTACGTCATCGTAAAACGGTATCATAGCGTTTGGCTATAATATACACGATGGTTGTGGGTTCGGTACCAATTTGGAGCAAAGTTTTTTTATAGCTTCACACTGTATTCCGCATATAGCGCAGGCAGAATAAACCTAGTGTTAAAACACTTCATTCCCTACTTTCCACCCAATTTGGGATACATTGCGTGTTAAGTCGCGGAACTAAGCACTACGCTTTGACTTGTTACCGGACCAAGGAAATAAAAAAAATAATTCCCAGTGGTATTCAAACACGCAACGTCTAACTGTAAAAGTTCCGTTTACAGTTAGAAACCGCCCCTTGAATTTATGCCTCTTTGAATTTAAAAAGTATAATGTATAAATTTTCCTTGTCCGGTAGGCTTAAAGTTATATCGAAGTCGCGCCGACGTATTAAATTATGTAACTTTTATGAATGTTCTGACATATAACACGTCAAATCATAAAATAGAAAACAGATTAAGATATACATTTTTTAGGGTTACGCAGCCGGATGGCGAAAAACAGAACCCTTCTAAATTCGTCTGTCCGTCCGTCCATATGTCACAGCCACTTTATTCCGAAACTTTTAGGACTTTTAGAATGCATTTGAAACTAGTAGGTACGATTTTTGGATCCCATACATAGAACTGAAACTCAACGGAACCCTTCATATGCGAGTACGACTCGCAATAGTTCAATAGAAAGAAGATATTATAAATTAGCGTTTGGCGCTCCGTCCTTTTTGACTACCCCGCGATAGGAATAAAACGTGAAGCTAAGATAAGTTAAGTTATTATAAAAACAAATTGAATACTCTACAACATGGTGTCAAGTCATTCTATGTGTCATTCAATGTGTGCGTCAGTCAATCTGTGTGCCAGTCATTCTTTGTGTCAGTGTCTTTGTGTCAGTGTGTGTGTGTGTCAGCCTTTCTGTTCTCAGCGTTCGAAATTCGGGACATTGCCTGTTAATTGACGGAAATCAACACTCTGTCTACCAGATTGGGCAAACGCATTTTCCCGAATAAGGGTCGAACCCTCAAATATCATGTTCATGATTTTATTAATAATTATAATTACTGAATTATTTATCAAAGTACGTCATTTTTTGCAACTGTGCACGTAATATTTAGAAAATCAAACAGAAATTGGAGAATAGAATATAACACTAGTTTCCCTGTGCCGATCTTGCTGTATGCGGGCTTCACGCAGAAGCTTATAAAACGTTTTTTATAAGCTTATCATAAATCATAAATTTATTTATGATAAATTTATATTTAATTCAAAATTTGGATAATAATTTTAGATTTCAATAATCAAAACTTTTCAACAAAGGACCCACATTAAATAGTCCACAGTAGATACGGCTATCATCAAAAAGCGATCAGATAAGGTAATACACAAGAGACGCCATTACCTCGGAACATTACCCGCTATTACAAAATTATAGTCAATTTTAAAATTTTCATTAATACTTTATTGTTTGTTATTCTAAAGGGAGACATTTATGCATTTTTTTTAGTTATGTAAATAATAAATAATATTTGGGTATCAATTTATTCATGCCGTGAACCTATTGAATTGTAAAGTTCGGGGATTGAAATCCGCTCTGAAGAAATAATTTATGCAATTGTTATGTATAGATCTGACTGTAAAAGCGACAGTCGTGGAGTTGATTACCGCTCCAGCGCTGTACGGTAAAAAAGAGATAATATTACACAACAGAAAAATGCATGTTTAAAAGAGATCCAAGTAAAATACTGCCTTCACCTATAACAAGACAAAAATACATATACGATATATAAACATAGAGTGTTAGTAATACCTATTATTTTACATAGATGTTAGTTTATAGTTTGATTTTATTATTCTTAATATATTTACATAAAAAATTACATAGCGGACTAAACGCAAATAGGGACGAATCGAATAAGGGACGGATCAATTTAGGTCAAGAGAAAAGGATGTGAGAAGTGAAACCGTCGTCAAGGCCACATTCACACAGAATGATCCCTGACCCTGATCTTAGCCAGATGAACAGACATGCATGTCCAAAATGCAAGCGACAAATTGTTGATATCGTTCAGTAAATTTTTGAGAATAAAAAAAAGGTCATCTTGGGAATAAAAGCATTTTCTTTCAGAACACAATTACAATACAAAAGTGGATAACATTTTCTTAGATAAATGAAAAAGAAAAACATAAGTAATTTTTTTATTCATATATTATATTTTTCGTATATTTGTGAAATCGAAGATGACATATTAACTGCTACATTGTATAGCAGTTTGCGGAATTCTCTTGATAAAAGACCGACCGACCGGCTTCATTGGGAAAATTGGCTTTTATCAAAATCATCCTCGATCGAATCTTGATATTTCCGTTACAATACTTGTATTTGTTATATGAGTGTGATTTTAATGAAATTACTTCGAAATCATTGTTGATAACGATAAAATAACATTTATGTATGATATGTATGCTATATACACGCTATTCTCTAATTTTCGCCAATTTTTAACAGAATTCTCTTTACAAAAAGGAAGTTTCTCGGTACCGTAAGAAAATAAAGTGCGGCTTTGAGTTCTGCTAGTCAATTGACCGTCTCGAAAATTGAGCGAAAAGTTTGGAGCGTGCCCCCTGTCTATCAACTCTAGATTCAGCGTAAAGCCTAAGTAAAAATAGTAAAGAAAATTGTTTCAAAGGCCAAGGCCAATTAATACGCCATTTATTGAAAATATGGCGAAAAGTAGGCCAGTCGTGGCGCGAGACACAAAGTGTGACTGTAAAACCGACTGGTTGTGGGTAATTATAAATTATAACGATAATAATTATTGATCAATTAAAATTAAATCAGGTTCACACTGTATCCTGCTGTAGTGGAAGCAAAAACATTTTATAATTTTTTTTATATTTGATTTAAATGCATTTTTCACTATAATATTCTGGCAATTTTCCCTTAACATTTAGTGTTTGTTTTATTTTAAGTTAATATAAAGAATAGCTTGCCACAATATTGCTAAAAAAAAGTATTTTATTTGTTTTGAATTGGCTGAAACTTTAGCTATCAACGTATTCTTATCTTTAAAATTAAGATAATCTTATTAGATCACGAAAGTAATTCAGATGAGGAAGTAAATAATTATGTAGTACAAGCGGACGAAGTCGCGAGCGGGTCGTTATTTATATAATTCACAAAATATATTTTATACAGCCCTGAAAAACAACGTTACGATTTACGTAATTGCATATAAAATTATCATATTTTAGTACTTTAAAATGTTTTGTAAAGTTTGAAATGATTCATTTAATGTTCGAAGCTATCAAAAAAAGTATGCCAGATGTGAGTAATATTGAATTACTTATACATACTTGTAGGTATTCTATAGAAAATCTCTTTTAATTTACATATATATGGTTGGCGTGGTAGTTTGATTTCCACTTGAGATGCATTGGATATTTAAAGTTAAAATTTATTTTATTAAAATTATTATTGTTTCGCTATTTTTTTATCTTCACCCTCGTTCGTTCATGGGAACCTGGGAACCGAATGTTAAGACACTCCGTTCCCACTAAGACACTACCGTCCCCGACGTTCCGCCAAATTCTAAAAAAGCATGGTGGAAATTAAGACCTCTCCTTGCCTTGTTACTAGAGCGAGGAAACGAAAATATTCAATATTTTACTCCTTTGAGTGGAAATTGAACCCACTAACCATCGCGTTTACAACCGCATAGTTGTGCTCTTGTACCACGACGGCCACTAACTATCCGTCGACGCTGCAGTGCCCTCGCTAATTCAAGCAAAGCACTGCCGTACCATCATTTTCTAGAACCATTTTAGCGTATTCTTCTGCCTATTCTCATTGAGAACCTCTGGATAGATTTAGAGCTTTTAAATTTTAAATTATCGTCTTCTAGTAAGCCAGAACCTTAAAATTTCAAATTCATTTTCACATAACAAAGTTTCATTATTTCGACACTGATTCACTTACTCACTGATCCTCAAAATAAAACTAGTACTTTCCATAGACCTAGAGAGCGGGAATTTAGTGGGTAGGGTTCAATGCCCACATAAAGTATGAAATGTAGGATCATCGAAGATTTGGAGAGACCATGAGAAACTGTAACTACACCCAAACAAGATATTAAAGATATCAATTTGGCCTTGACTTGTATATATCAACACGTAAGTATGATAAAAAATGATCAAGGGTTGGTCACACAAAATTTAGCTACATTAATAAGAAAAAATCGCAGTAAGGAACCTTAGACTTGGTTGGTTTCATTGAGACTTGGCTACTGTTTTACAGGATGTTCTTGGTGGGATATAATATATATATATATATATATATATATATATATATATATATATATATATATATATATATATATATATATATATATATATATATATATATATATATATATATATATATATATATATATATATATATATATATATATATATATATATATATATATATATATATATATATATATATATATATATATATATATATATATATATATATATATATATATATATATATATATATATATATATATATATATATATATATATATATATATATATATATATATATATATATATATATATATATATATATATATATATATATATATATATATATATATATATNATATATATATATATATATATATATATATATATATATATATATATATATATTTGTGCGCCTTGCTCAAATTCTGTACTATGTTGATTCCAAGCCTTTCTCCAAATTAACCAAATTGTTATTTCGTTAAAAAATTTCGTTAAATAGTTATTTCAAACATACATTTATACAAATTCCATAGATCTCCCACTCAATTCTAATTCAGTTAAAGATCACGTCTTTTCGTTTGTTGTCATAATTATTTATAAAAAAATATTAATTAAAACTCATAGTACTTCTCAGTCCTTACACAAAAGACAAACATAGAAAGTACTTAATGAATAAATGATAAAACACCCACTTATGACAAATTCTTTAATTACATTGTTGCGTCTATTCGCACAAACTGCCAGGAGATAACAAACCAATCGCTCATAATGGGACTTCAGATGTCAAACGGAATACATAATAAAAAAAATCCCTTCCAATAAAATTTGTAGTATGTTTCCTTTGACATCTGAAGTCCAAGTAATGGCTTCCTGGTGATATCGCTACATCCATCAACACTTTATGAGAGCAACATAGACCAGATACTTCGGTGGCTTGTCTCGTGTCAAATATATTAAAGATAAACCAGCAGGAGTAACGTACGGAAAGTATCAAAATTAGCGTAATATGGCAGTAAGAAGCGATGTACTCTCTAATAATGGACTTTAGACGTCAAAGGAAACGTAATACAAATTTTATTGGAATGTATAATTTCCATATTAATATTTAAAATGAATTACTTATTATATTTAATTTTTAATTCCAGCATTTTGGAACGGATATTTTCCAATTATTTAGGAGTGCATAGAGAGGTCGTCGTGGTGTAGTGTCACAAGGATGTGACTTCAAACGTGACGGTTGTGGGTTTGATTTGCACTCGATTTGCAAATTAATTATTATTTATTAAATTAAACTTTATCCTTCGCCTCCATGATCAAATAGATGTAACTTATAATTGTTTATAGCTTTTAAGCCTTTTTCAATAAATTTAGGTAGTCCCATTACAATACTTTTTAATAAATAAATTTAGCAATTTAAAATACTAAATAGGTATCTCATTCCGAACGAATCCAATCCACAACGTTTAGAGTACATTAAATTTTTAATTTATTAATTTAATTAATAATGTATTTTAATAGAGCTAGATTAATCTTTTCCATGTGAATATAAAAAAAATAAATAAACTTAAACGAATAATTAAAGTTAAATTGACCAAAACGAAATAATAAAGTAAAATAATCTAAAAGTGTTTTAAAAAATGTATTAAGCTCGGTTTCCAGAGGGAACCTGGGAACTTAATGTTAAAACACTCCGGTCACATTAAGACACTTCCGTTCTCCACTTTTCACAGAATTCTAGGGGTGTTGTATGTTAAATAGAGAAATAAAAAGATTAAATTTTCATTTCCCCGTGGGGATTCGAACTCACAACCGATGTATTTACAGTCGCACGCTTGTGCTCTATCGCCACCACAGCCTCAGAAAACTTTTCAGCTATATAATAGATATTAGTATAGATTTATTCTCATATCTCAGTTAAGTAAAATACAGACTTTAATTATTATTCATATGTCAGGAACAGTTCTATAACTTACGATTTTCAAAGTAAATTTCTTTAATATTATACGTTATAACTTGTAGATAAACATGTGTTTCCATTATACTTAAATGGTCAGAATATATGATATATTATAATATGGTTTATAGGGTTATTAAATGTTGAAAGCAAAAATAAATCGACGATTTAAATCCTTTTATACTCACAACACTACTAATCATAAACATTTTAGAAATGTTCTGTATTGTTCTAGACAAGATATTTTTCTATTTTTTTAATGGGATCAGGCCTTATCTTACCCTTAATGGGATGATACCCATTACTAGCACCGTCTGTCGCCCGATATCCATCTGATATCGCCTAACTTTGTAACCAATTTCAAAATTATCCCAGCTTCTGTCTAGTCGAAAGGACTTTGATGTTAGGCCGATAAATGAAATGCGTTCCAAATCTCTGAGACATTAAATAAATTTATACTGACATGTCAAATTATAACCGAATTTTATTATACCTTTGACCTACTTCTGGACAAAAGTCAATAGTTTTATTTTATTATTAAATTTTAAAACTTTTGATAGATTTATAGCTGCGGTTTTAAGTTCCGCTGCCCAATACATACATAACTACCTCGTTTTGGACGAAAATTATAAATAATTAGTCAAAAATGAAGAAAAATCCATATTTCTTCTAATTTGGATATTAGATACAACATTAACATGATATATTAGTATATTATTACATACATACTTATATCCTTACTTTACTGTGTGACTGACAGACAAAACAACCTACAAATTTGAAATTTGTTATGTATAATAGGTAGATAAGGGAATGTAGGGTAGTACTAAAAAAAGATTTCTCGAAATGCCTACGAGAACTGGAAAAACAGAATTTTCCATTTTACATCTTAACGGCTACCCAAACAAAGTTGCGGGCGACGACTAGTTCAAATATATAGTACCAGAACCCTAAATAAATTTAAACGTAGATCTAAGATAATATACAAATGGACTAAATGGCCTTAACAATTACTGTAGTAGATAAGACTACACGATACTCGCATTAACATCTCAGCGTGATATTAAATTTCATGTAATGCGGGCTAGTTCATTTGGAAATATTAAAGGAAAAATATTGCTTAACCTAATTTATTTATAATATTTTACGCGCTTTTGTTTTTGTGTATTATTGGCACTCCATTCTCCACTTTCTACAAACCTTTAAGATATTGCAAGTCGAATGGCGAACCTTAATAGCCATATTTCATGTCAGAGAAGAAGCGAAATATATATATATATATATTTCGCTTCTTCNTATATATATATATATATATATATATATATATATATATATATATATATATTATATCCCACCAAGAACATCCTGTAAAACAGTAGCCAAGTCTCAATGAAACCAACCAAGTCTAAGGTTCCTTACTGCGATTTTTTCTTATTAATGTAGCTAAATTTTGTGTGACCAACCCTTGATCATTTTTTATCATACTTACGTGTTGATATATACAAGTCAAGGCCAAATTGATATCTTTAATATCTTGTTTGGGTGTAGTTACAGTTTCTCATGGTCTCTCCAAATCTTCGATGATCCTACATTTCATACTTTATGTGGGCATTGAACCCTACCCACTAAATTCCCGCTCTCTAGGTCTATGGAAAGTACTAGTTTTATTTTGAGGATCAGTGAGTAAGTGAATCAGTGTCGAAATAATGAAACTTTGTTATGTGAAAATGAATTTGAAATTTTAAGGTTCTGGCTTACTAGAAGACGATAATTTAAAATTTAAAAGCTCTAAATCTATCCAGAGGTTCTCAATGAGAATAGGCAGAAGAATACGCTAAAATGGTTCTAGAAAATGATGGTACGGCAGTGCTTTGCTTGAATTAGCGAGGGCACTGCAGTGTCGACGGATAGTTAGTGGCCGTCGTGGTACAGGAGCACAACTATGCGGTTGTAAACGCGATGGTTAGTGGGTTCAATTTCCACTCAAAGGAGTAAATTTTCCCAAAGGTTGTTCATAAGTGGGTGTTTTATCATTTATTCATTAAGTACTTTCTATGTTTGTCTTTTGTGTAAGGACTGAGAAGTACTANTGTGTTGGTAGTTTATCATAGGACTATGTCCTTACATACTTTTCATAATTAACAATAATTATTATTTG
The DNA here is from genome assembly GCA_013403705.1 of Heliconius hermathena. Taxonomy (NCBI): domain Eukaryota; kingdom Metazoa; phylum Arthropoda; class Insecta; order Lepidoptera; family Nymphalidae; genus Heliconius; species Heliconius hermathena. Next base: position 219,587 of record JAAIXJ010000079.1, on the reverse strand, counting down.
TATTATGCTAGCGGATTCTAGCGGCTTCGCCCGCTAGAACTATATGAATATTTATATATATATTTATATATAAATATTTTTTTTAAAAGTACAATAAGGCGGCCTTATCGCTGAAAGCGATCTCTTCCAGGCAACTTTTGGATGTTGGAGTTGTGTAAAAAGTGGGCGGTGCACTAAATGTAATACTTACATAATTATGTAATGTTACAAATATCAAATACATAAAATATAAACAATTAAATATATATTTATTAAGATATATACATAAATATTATATACACACACACATACATACACATACATACATATATACATACAAACATACATATACTATATGTACACACAATATAAAAAAACAATAAAAAAAAAATGAACCAATTGAAATTATTGAAAATGAAAAAAAAATAGTATTGTAATAATGTTATATATTAAAATAATGATATTTTAGCTTTTTTTTAAAAATATTTTAAAATATATAGACTTTTGGCACGTCTGATATCTATAGTTAAAGAATTCCATAGACGGGCAGCTTTAATAGTAAAGGAATTAGTGAAATAGGAAGAAGAGTGTAGAGGAATTTCTAGCAATAGATTGTTGTCGGAGCGTAGAGAACGTAAGTGTGTGTCATGAAGAAACATGAATTATTTCTTCAAGTAAGAAGGAGTGGAAGGATTAAACAGCAAAGAATAGAGAAGAAGTATGTGAGTATTCCTGCGAAGGCGGATCGGGAACCACTTAAGCTTATTTCGAAACTCTGAAATGTGATCATATTTACGCACACCGAATATGAACCTAATGCAAAGATTTTGAAGCCGCTCAAGTTTGTTTAATTGCTCCTCTTTAAAGTCAAGAAAACATACATCCGCATAATCAAGAATTGGTATTAGGAGCGAGTTTGCCAGCGCAATTTTGGTCGGTATTATATTTAAATCAAATCACATAAAACAAGACGGTTTATACATGATTGAATTGAAATGATTAAATTATAAAGAAAAGATAGGAATTTCTCTGAAATTCAATTGACAGATAAGTCGCATATTTGTTTTTGGTAGTATTTTCGAAATGTAGTATCATATTTTTAACATTTTTAAAGTAGTTTTCTAAATAAGTATGTAGTATCATGTCTCTAATTGGCCTTTGCCAATATAGAATAATTTTTTCACCAAATTCGAGATTATGCTGCTGATCTAAAACTACCAGGAGAGGCGGATATACCTGCTTCAGAGATCATTTTTTGTCTCTCTTTCTATTAACTATCCTCCAATCACAGTAGTCGCGAGTCAAATTTAGTACTTATTTTATTGACTGACTGATTTATGCACTAATACAGTGCGGTATGCCGATTTCTCTGTTATATTTAAGAAAGCGAGATATCGCTACATTCGTTTCGTTTTCGGGTATTGATATCGTGAGCTTGATACGATCGACAATATTTGGCCTAAATAGTCATTATGAGTAAATAGATTTTTAATGTAGTCTTCCACCAACTTGATAGTAGTAAAGTCATCATAAAAGCTTTTTGAGTAAGGGATCCTCCACAAAAATGAGCCAGGCTTCCAACTTGAAGTGAAGGATGGCCTATTCTTGTGTTGACCAAGGTTGAATCCAGGTTGTACATTTTTTGGGTTGAACAATTGCGTGATTCCTTAAATCTGGGCAATAGAATGGTTTTATCCAGAGGTATCACTATGAATCGTCCCGATGCCGTATTGAGATGACGTAAGCCTTGAGGAAGGAGGTTGAATTGCCAGTTACTGCTCTTGTCGTGAAAGCAAGCGTTCGAGTCGGACAACTCTTGTGAGCCATAGTTGGATTCCACATGTGCTATTGCCAAGAGATTTATATTACGGGGGCTCCCCAGTGTTTAAAGGTCTTTTCGACCTGATCTCGCTTAACAAGTCACATTCCATGCCCTTTACAACTCTAGATAGGTGATCTGCCTACACGTTGTATACGCTCGGAACGTAGTAGGAGCGAAAGGCTTTATGTACTGAAATTGTTTACCAGGGCTAACAGATCTTTAGTCATTTCTAATAGTCCCTGCGATCTTGTTCCACCTTCGTTCCTTATGTACTCGTAGGAGACGGTCTGTTTTGTTGCCACTCTGTATTACGGTGTGAGCTTCGGAGACAAAGGCGGCAATTTCAACGTACATTTCCCTATATTACAATGCCATATTGTGTAGTGACTTTCCCGTAGTACTTCGAAGCTTTCTGTTGTTCAGAGCAGTACCCGAATGTATAGACCTATCTGTTATTGGGTAATTTACCAGTCTTTGACTTAGGCGAATCTCTGAATTCTGAGAAATATTCTTTATCCACTATTCCAATCCGTCCAATTTCGTCGCGTGGATATTTGTGTAGATACATGCTGTGACGTTGCAGTGTTCGGTAGTGCAACCTTCCCCGGTAGATAATGGAGGTGGCAAAATTGATATTCCCTAAGAGACATTGCGTCTGCTTAAGGGATAAACTGGTACTGGTAAATTTTGTTTATTGGTAAGGACTTGGTATTTGTTTTTGTGTTCCATGTAATTTCGTCAGTCATTTTTATTTACAACACGTAAGGAATGCATATTTAGTTTACAATTAATATTTGTACATTATTTTCGAAGCATAACTAAGATTGTTTTAATATCACGATTTTTGAAAATGACGTAACAATGACCAGATACTTCGGTGGCTTGCCTCGTGTTAAATAAATTACAAATAAAACAGCCGGAGTAACGTACGGAAAGTAGCAACATTAGCGTAACATGAAAGTAAGAAGCGATGTACTCTCTCATAACAGACTTCAGACATCAAATGGAAACATAATAAAAGATATTTAATGTCAATATAAGTAGTAAACATTATTAATAATACAATTATTAATTTGTAAGGTCAATTTCTATCAACGATCGTAACGTGATGTGGGTATCGCATAGTTATGTAAATGAGCGATGCCTGTAGTATATAGTACTTGAGTGTTGAGTGCGAACCAACTCAATTAGGTTAGTTACTTTCTAGTGTCATGTGGTCGTTAACGTTGGTTTGTTTGGTGTTCGCGCCTTTGGTAGTGTCAGGTGAGGCTTAAGAATTAATAATAAAAAATAATTATAAGAAAGTTTGTTGATTTGTAAAAGATCAGGCAGAGCGACTAAAATATATATTTTCAAATTTTGCGGGATCGGCAACAAAAATGTAGTGTTATATCACTCTTTCTTAATCTTCTGCGCATTTTATGAAAGTGTCATGTTTATTTAAATATTAAGGGAACATTTTAAATATATTTAAATATTAAATATAATGAAATATATAACAATACAAACTTAAATTTAAATAAATAAATCAGCTTCACGCTTTATCCCGCACACAGCAGGGTAGGCAGAGGGAACCTAATGTTGAGACACTCCGTTCTCCACTTTCTGCCGAATTTATATAAATTTATATTTCATTTCTATTTTTGATTGTGAATTCGATTCCCTATTGATGGAATTAATTATTTTCTGGTAGCGAGACAATGCTGGGCATCGAGTTTCAAAACAAAATGTTTCTAAAATTGGGCAAAAAATGGAGAATGGAGTTTTTTAATGTTTAGTTACCTCTACCTGTGCTACATGCAGAATATTGCTTAAAGCTGATAAAAAAATAATTATGAAATAAAACAAAAGTAAAAGATATAATAAGATATATAAGATAATATATTTTCCTAGTTAAGATAGTTCAGACGCGATTGTTTGAATCAATTGGCTTTCGCCAACCACCACGTATTTATCCGTGTGCCGCCACTCAAAAAGCAATGTTAAGTAGAGAATGCAGTGTCTTAAAAATAAATTCCCTTAGCCTATTACATTTTATTTGGTTTCCCGCTGTATTTCGCGGGAAATAAAAAAAAAAAAAACTAAATAACTTTATATTTTTTAAACGTATAAGGCCACGAACTGAGCAATTATCAGTGCGTTTACAAATATCCATTTTTTATCAGCTTCACACAGTATCCTGCACACAGCAGGGTAAGCAGATGGAACCTAGTGTAAGGACACTTCCACATTTTCCGCCGAATTTTGAAGGCGGAAATTGGGGAATTGCGTGTTCTTCTTGGAATTGTGACACCAGACTGAAAAAATGAAAATATAATTTAAATAAATATTTTATTTCCGAGGAAATTCGAATTCCGAGTTCGATCTCACAACCAGTCGCGTGTACAGTCACACACCTGTGCCCCTGCACCACGACTGGCCTCATGAAGTATAATTTATAACAGATTAATTGAGTTTACGTGCATCGATCTTTATATTTAATGACGGCGAACTTGATTCGACGAGTTTGCGCATATACCATGTTATTTGCGTAGATCACCTTTGAAATTACTAATAAATTAATTTTAATCGTTTCATGGTAAAGCACATCGATTAATCACGATGTGTTTGATTGCAAACACAATGGTTGTAGATTCGATATCTGGTGCAGGTTAATGTTTTATTTCAAACGAATTCTTTTCCCTTATAGTAATACAAATTGTGGCGTACGCTATTCAACAAACAATTTATCTTTTAATAATTTTTAAAGTGTTGTGTAGTTTTAGAAAACGTATAAAAATTTGAACGTAGCGGGATTTGAACCTGTGCTTGGTGGAAGCAGTCCAAGCGCTCTGAACAAGCTACGTCGAAATTCTTATACGCTTGTTACAAATTATTTGTATTGTTAGCGTCTCTGTAGGCAGATTTTTACAAATTTCCGCTGTCCAAAGATAATTGCAAAGAATTATTATTTGGCAAGAGAGAATGCTATTTATTAAATATTTTTATATTTTTTAAAGTGTTATTCCCTAATTTTTTTTAAGTTTTCTTTTTCCAAGTGTGGAATAATAAAATTCATAACGTCTAAAAGTCCACGTAAATATAAAATAGTTTAGGGGTTTATATAAAAATCTAAAATACTTTGCAGTTTTTAGAACAAAAATGAATATGTATTTGTTCTACGATTTTTGAATACGTCTGTCTGTTTGTCTGTCTGTACACGCACATCTTATAAACCATGGGACCTATTTGAATGATACTTTTTTTTGTTGTGTAGCTGTCAGGTTGTAACAGTATGTACCTTGGGTATAAGTTAAATATAAATAAATAAATAAAATAAAATATGCATGGCAATACACATAAATAATATAGTCAATAATGAATAGTACAAACCATATATTTTTAATACCACATTAATCGAGATGAGTTCGTGTATTGTCGTCCCGAGTGTCGCAACCGTCGTTCCGTCTGTGTTACGTCGGTGGTGGTGATGCTTGGAAGGCAGCGGTCGAGTCGAACTCTTAAGTACTACGATACTAATAAATATGATGCACATAAAGACTCTTACCAAATATATTATAAATATAATATAATAATTTGAAGCCTATGATGGCACCATCTTTTAGGATCGAATTTCTTATAAAGGCAATATATGTGTAGGAGCGGCACATATTGTGGTTCAAAGTAATCTTTTGAACAAAATTATAATATTGAATGTTGCTTGACGTCGCGAAGGCTGACGTGATGGGCTTATGCGAACTGTTATAGGGACATTAACTATGTCGTGGCTGATGCCGTCTCCCAGTACGCTCGCGGTACGTAAGCTATGCTTGTATGGCGTTGGTCATTGACATATTGTATATCACTTCTACGATTTGGTATACGACTAGTAGGTGTGTGGTGCTATTTTATGTCCCAGCTCCGGTGTATGTAGTAGTGTCCGCCTGTCTCATACGGGTGTGTGGTGCTATTTTATGTCCTGGAACTCTGGTGTATGTAGTAGTGTCCGCCTACGGTTCGAGACACGACTGTGGGGTGTGTGCCGTGCGTTTATTTAACATATCGGCCGCCTAGCGGTAGTGCGTTCGTTCCAACGACTTATATTGATCTCACAAATCAATCAACATCACGAATCACCATTCTAATACAATCTTAATATAAACAAGCGTAACAAGTACCTTCGGAAAGATCACACACAAACGTCCCGGAGAGTTCAACAAGACTGTTAAAGCCGCAGTCTGGTAGGAATTAATGGTGTAGGGGCGGGGCGGTGCCCTTACTCTTTCTTCCTTTTATTATAACTAGTTCGCAGTTATAGTGGAGAGGAAGATAGGACGCGCTCTTGGCTTTTCTTCGGACGAGCGTCGAGTTATGACAATGTCATATTATTGAGTTTCCAGTTATCTAAATAACTGACACAAGAACAACTTCTGATGGCAAATATCTTATTAAAGCGATACCTTCTAATGGCATCATATAAAATCCTTAATACTGTTACCTCTGAATCTCTAAAAGATTTTGGGTTCTTCACGATCACAACTATAAACGGTTTTAACCACTAGACACATCACGAGCCAAGGCATTATTTATTGACTAATATTTTCAAAGGTTATTGGCATATCAGTTACAAGGTCTGGGCAGGAACTATTTTTGATTTTGAAGATTTCCACACCTGATGTAGAACAGGGGTCCAGCTAAACTATATGAAATAATTAAATACGTCCATAACAAAAGATGTTAAGTGTGATGAGTATTTTCCAATAAGATATATAAAAAATAAAGGTCTGGAACATTTGATGAACAACCATAACACATCAGCTAAACTATTTGAAATAATGGAATGCTGCCTTAACAAAAGTTGTTAAGCGTGATAAGCATTTTCCATGGACATAAAAAAACCGGATAAGAGCGAGTCGGGCTCATCGAGGGTCCCGTACAAGAATTAGAGATCACTAGTTTATTTTTTAAGGATTTAACCACAAATATATAGTTTTCAAATTTTTTCGGAAATCATGAGACCGTAGATCGGAGTATATGGCTTGAATTTCAGCTCGATATCACCAAGCTTTCCTGAGATAAAGACTCTTGACAGACATACAGACAGACGGACAACAAAGTGATCTTATAAGGGTTTCTTTTTTCCTTAAAAGATACGAAATCCTAAAAATGAAGATCTGGATCATCTGATGAACGGTCATCACAATCCATCTTAACTATAAGAAATAAATAAATGCGTCCATTGCGAAAGTTGTTGAGCGTGATGAGTATTGCTATATGAAATATAAAAATTGAAGATCTGGAATGTCTGATGAATAATTATAGCAGTTTAGCCGGTAGATTCAGCTAAATTAAGCTGCTGATCTCAAAAATGTAAAGAAGAAGAGCATAATGGTGGTTAATAGCTTAGCAAAATTAATAAGAATTAATAAAATGCTGTAGTGGACAATTTTAATCTATACATACATACATATACTGTGTCTCTCTGTGATTTAAAAATAATAGTTTAAGTGCATATAGTTATTGACATAATAAAACACAAACAAACAATAAAAATTTCTTTGTCAGTCTGTTTGTCCGGACAAATTTCTGTAAAAGTTACACCGATCTTTAAGAGATTTTCACTATCCGATAAAGGATCAACGAATAAGCTACTTTTTATCTCGGAATGCCCGCGAAATAATTAAAAACTTTTCTATAAAATTCTATATTTTATCTAATAAAATCTTAAAACATCATAATATTGGTTTTATTAAGTGTGTAACATAGTATAGATAATCAATTGATTTTCCTTAAATGCACTCAAATAATCTATACGTCTACACTCTATACATATAAATATAAATAAACTTGAAGTATCTGAGTGTGATTTCAATATAAGTGCTTTTCAAGGGCTTATAGTTAAAACACAAACAATTTTAAAATTTGTGTCTATCTGTCTGTCTTTTTGTTTGTCCTGGCTAATCTGTGAAAAGATGAACCGATTTTTATGAGGTTATGGATCAACATATACTTTTTATACCAGAATTCCCGTAATATAAGGATTATAGATATAATGCTGCCCAGATAAATATGAAATAACTTAACATTTTTCTATTAAATACGACAATTTAAACGAGAAAAATTAAATAAAATACCAATTAATTTAAAATACGATAAAATTACGATTTGTGAAGTGTATAAACCGAAAAAAATGACATTGCGTGTTAAGTGTCGGAACTCAGCGCCGCGTTTTTTTCTTTAGAGAGAGACCGGGAAAATGAAAATAATTCAATCCGAATTCCGAGTGGGAATCAAACCCACAACCGTCGCGTTTACAGTCGAACGCTGTTCCACTGAGCCACGACATAACTTAATTTACAATAATTAATAATACGAAAAACAAAGGCCATAATATAATTTATATTTTATTACCTACGAAGTTTAATCACAAGAAAATATGTTTACAATGTAAAATGAGCTCGTCTAAATAGCAATTCTGCTATAAATAGCCCTATCACGTTTTATAAATGGCTTAACTTAAATAAGCATTGTTTCGATCGGGCGATGAGTAATGACGGTGACAACTTTCTTTTAGTCGCGTATAGAATATGAATTAGGGAACGGGACAATATAACATTGTTTTAAAAACAAATAGAAATGACTATATTTTTTCAAAATGGGCCAAAATTGCCTCATTCACCTCATTGTAGTCGAAAAATTTCCTTCCCCTTAAGTCTTTTTTAAATTAGGGAACAAATGAAAGTCACTAGAGGCCAGGTCTGGACTGTAAGGTGGGTGGACTAGTGATTTGAACCCGTGCGTGTGCAGAGCAGCCATTGCAACTCTGCTCTTGTGAACTGGTGCGTTGTCTTGCAAGAGCAACACACCCTTAGCCAACTTTTCTCGATGTTTTTCTTTGATGGCCTCCTTTAATTTGTTTAGTATCGATGCGTAGTATTCTCCGATTATGTTTCTTCACTTTTCTTTGTAATCAATCAGTATTATCCCCTCACAATCCCAAAAAACAGTGGCCGTCAACTTTCCAGCCAATTATGACACCTTGAATTTCTTTGGGGGTTGTGTGCCCTTTTTATGCCATTGCATGGACTTCTGTTTTGACTCAGGCTCAAAGTGATGGACCCATGTTTTATCTCTAGTAACAATCCGTTCCAAAATCTGTGCCAGTTCATCTCTACACAACTCCAAAAATTGCTTTGAAGCATCGACGCGCTGCCGTCTCTGAAGCGGTGTGAGCATTTTTGGTACCCATCTTGCACTGACTTTTGTCATACCCAGGTGGTCATGTAGGATCCGCAGAATGGTGGTATCTGATACTCCAACTAATGCAGATAACTATTTTTGTTTCAAACGGGCGTCCTCCAGTACAAGTTTTCCACTTTTTCAATGATGTCTGATGTGGTGGCCTCAACTGGCCGTCCAGAGCGGGAGTCGTCTTCAATCGACTCTCGACCATGTTTAAAAAGACCATGCCACTTATAAATCATGAATTTACCAAGGCAATCCTCCCCATAAACGGCTTGCATTTCATTTAAAATGATTTGGCCATTCTTTCCTTGCTTGGTAAGGAATTTTATCTCGGCACGGTGTTCAATTTTCTCCATAGTTTCGGTTTTCTTCGGATTGACTTGTTTAGCAGGCAAGTGCTTGTAAACGAATGACGCGACAGGGCTGAAACTCTATATACTAATGATGAGTCCCCAAGTAGTGAAATTAAGCGAGCACCCCTGTCCCCACTCCATCTCCTCCATACCACGAACTTTTGGACCTACCCTCGTATGCCGTATATAGCAGATTAGGTTCCGTTCCACACTTTCTGTTTAAATTTTGGTGAAGTTGCGTGTTGTTTTGTATGGCAATCGAACCATCAGCCGTCGCGCTTACTTTCAGACGTTTCTATTTTTCATTTCCTCGCTCTGATAGAATTCCGTCAGTTCTGTCATCACGCAATGTCTTGAAAATTGAACGGAAAGTGGGATATGGTCTGTCTTAGCACTAAGGTTCTGTGATTGACCCTGCTATGTGGGAAAAAGCATGAAACTATAGCTGGTAACTAATAATAATCTTAGACCAGACATCCTCCTTTTCGATTCTGTCAGCTAAACTGTCTCCGCATATCCTACGAACTGTATACTCTCGTTTCCTTTTTTTATGGAAAAGACAAGGCAAACGAGCGTACGGGTCATTTGATGGTAAGTGATCACCATCGCCCACGACCCCGTGCAACACCAGAGGAGCTACAGGTGCGTTGTCGGCCTTTAAGGTGGGTTGGGCGCCGGAGCCCGGCATTACCTGATGCGAAACGCAGTGGCATAAAGCTACTACTTAACGTCGGTTTTAAATGCCGGGGTTGGTAATGATCCGGTCGAGTCTGCCCATGCGTGTTGCCATTGCTGGCGACGTGACTCTACCACACGTACTTTAATCGCCTCTTACGACACCACCAGTACCAGGATGATCCTATTCTAGGCCGGGATCACACGGCAATTCCTGACATATATCAGCGTTGGTAGCACCACTGTATTGTGCACCGCCAAATCTGCAGCTATTTGACATTTTGCCGTCTCATCAATGCAGTTAAAGTACCGTTAACGTTGTTACCGGAAGCAATATGCCTTTTCACACAAATTTCTTTTCTACTAAACTTCTTTTTCTTTCTCTACTAAATCGACTCTAAACACTTAACTTTAATAATTTAGAAGCTTTTATGACGAGAGGTCAGTCGTGGCGGAGAGGCACAAGTGTGTGACTGTAAACGCGACTGGTTGTGGGTTCGATCCTAACTTGAGTAAATTATATATTTATTTAAATGTATATTTTCATTTCTTCGCTCTGGTGTTGAAGCAAAGCGCGGCGTTAAGTTCCGCCACTCAACACGCAATGCAACAACACGCAGTGAAGCTGATATTTAATTATTTTTTATTTTATAAAAAATATTATGAATCTGTTACAGCGTTCTTCATTTTAGTCACCTTGAAACAACGTTAGTACTTTAAATTACTTAAGTGCGAACGTTTTAATTTTACTAAGACTTATTTTTTCCTAAGTCATAACTTTTTTAATATTCTTTGAGAGCCGTTTTCATTTATACGATATCAAATACTTTTATAGAATTTGTTTTATTTATATTACAGTAACATTTCATTCCATTCCATTTTGTCCAATAAAAAGAAAAGTTCTAGCAACCGACTAATCGGCTGGTTGACTAGTAGGCTAAAGTCAGACATACGTCGTAGTAGTCTTTTAACTTGACGACAGTAGGTTCGATTCCCGGTCAAGTAAGTAAACTTTTTTCATTTTCCCGATATGGTATTATAATATTAGGTGCGGCATTGAGTTCCACCATTTAACATACTCGTATGTATAATGTCTTGATTTTTAGTGGAACATTTGAGGCCAGTCGTGGCGCAGCGGCACGAAGTGTGACTGAAAAATCGACTGGTTGTGGGTTTGATCCCCACTCGAGGAGATGAAATATTTACTTGAATGTATATTTCCATTTCTTCGCTCTGGTGTCGAGGTTAAGCGCGGCGTTGAGTTCTGCTTCTCAACACGCAATGCCTCCAGAATTCGGTAGAAAGTGGGGAACGGAGTGTCTTAACACTAGGTTCCCTCTCCCTACCCTGCTGTATGCGGGATACAGCGTGAAGCTGATTCGATTACATTAGTAAGCAAGAATTGTACCCACAACCATCGCGGTTAGGGAGTATTTAATTCTAAATTGCGCTGCAGTGGTTATTATATAACGATTGATCTTTTACTAAGCGTATTTTGATACTCTTGATGTTTCCAACAAATTGCCTTTTGAGTAGATATTAGCTTCTTATTGAAGTGGTGATACTGTTTAGCATTTTCATTAAATATTATAAATAAATAATGCCGTCGTAGCTTAGTGGGAAAGCGTCTGACGTGGGTTGTAGATTGGAGTACTTCACAGAAGAATAAAAAAAAATATATTAATTTTTTTTCATTCTCTGGTAGACAAAGTGCGGCGTTAACTTCCGCCACTCAACAAGTAATGTATTATAAATTAAGCGTAAGTAGGGAACGGATAGCTTATGTGGGGATAAAACTACTTTATACTCGGACGCAATGCCGTTGCGCCACGATTACCTCAATCTTAAAATATTTCTAATATTCAAAAATGTGTAAAAAAATTTATTTTCACAGAAATAATATTATCAGAAAGGGTTCCCGTAAATGACGAGGATAATGTTCACGAAACAGTTGATGTTGGCGACAGGATAGTGGGTGGGGAGGAAGCAAACATAGAAGAGCATCCGTACCAAGTATCATTTATAGTAAACAACTCATACTTCTGTGGAGGTTTTATTGTCAGCGAAAATTATATCTTAACAGCGGGACACTGTGCTCAAAAGTAAGTATATTTAGAAAGAAAAGTGAGATTTTTAAACGATTTATAATATTATAAGTAAAAAAGAAGGGATTTTTTCGCCAAAAGTGGGACTTACAAAAAATTTAAGAGTAATTTTTACACTAAGTACAGTTAAAAAATAATAAACAATAATTCATTCCATTCATTCCCTCCGGGAATCGAAGGCACAACCGTCGCATTACAGCCACGCCCTGTACCGCCGCGCCGTGCTGCCACGACGCGACGCCTAATAAAATTAAAATTACTTCAAAACAACTATTTTCCAGTGTCGATCCATCAACAGTAGTTCTCCGAGCAGGTAGCTCCTTCCGTAGGAACGGCACAATCATTCCCATAGCTGAGGTGAAGCCTCACCCGGAATACGACAATCCACCCTTCGACAAGGACGTAGCGTATATGAAAACTGCTGAGCCTATACAGTTTAGTGATACCATGCGCCCTATAGCTTTACCGCCCAGGGGTAGGCCTTTGAGTGGTGAAATTATGGTTAGCGGTTGGGGCAGAACTAAGGTGTGTACTTTTTTTGTAATACTTATTTGTTTTTTATATATTATTTTTGCCAGTCGTGGCGCAGGGGCACAAAGTGTGACTTTAAAACCGACTGGTTGTGGGTTCTATCCCCACTCGAGGAAATGAAATATTTACTTAAATTTATATTTCCATTCCTTCGCTCTGGTGTCGATGCAAAGCGCGGCGTTGAGTTCTCCCACTCAACACCCAATGACTCCAGAATTCGGCAGAAAGTGGGGAACGGAGTGTCTTAACACTAGGTTCCCTCTGTCTACCCTGCTGTGTGCGGGAAACAGCGTGAAGCTGATTTAATTTGATTTAATTTATTTCTTTTTTGCTTCGCTTTATCCCATATGTAGTACAGTATGTATAACTATGCCGTTTGATAGGAACTTTCTTACATACTTCACGCAACTGTGGAATGGCCTATCTGTACCTTCTAAAACGCGACACTTTCCAATATATAAAGATATTTTCAATGTCAGGAACAGTACATTTGCAGATTAACGTGTTTGTCCATACAAAGGTTTAATCAGCCTCACGCTGTATTCCGCACACGCAGGGTAGCCAGAGGGAACCTTGAGGAAGTGTTAAGACACTCCGTTACCCACTTTCCGACGAATACTAGAGATATTGCGTGTTGAGTGCAGAACTCAACTTCATTTCCTCGAGTGGGCGACGAACTCACAACCAGTCGCGTTTACAGTCACACTTTGTGCCTCTGCCCCAAGACTGGCCAAATAAACGTTACAGCCTTATAATGTTACTATATATAAATACCAAAAATATCATTAACAAAGTAGTACGGCTATATAAAAATATAAGAAAAGATCTCAACAGTTATTTTATTATAATATAAAGTGCTTGACAGAAAAACAGCTTTACAATATACTAAAAAAAATATTTTGGTGAAGGCTTTTTATAAATCATCCAGATGTACCTACTCTTGTAACTTTATACGTTACTTTTAGTAACAATAAGAACTCAATTTAATGCCTAAAGCCTTTCAGAGGACTATTCATTTACAGAATAACAATTGTTCTGAAATTTCAAGACATACTTTACTTTGAACATGTGCTGTTAGAGAGTAACTTGTATTTTTACTTTTATTTAGCGTTTACTTCTTGATATATTATTATGAACACGATTATTTCATACATTTTATAAAATTGTGTTTCATAAAATGATGACTTTGATGGCAACTTGAGGGAAGTAATTATTTCATCCCCTTGCTTTGATATCAAGACAAAACGCGACGTTGAACTCCAACAACTACATTGAACGGAAAGAGGGGGTGGAGGATTTAACCACTATGTTCTCTCTGCCACCCCTCTATATGGAGGAGACGTCGTGAAATAATTTTTTTTTTCATAATTTGAGTGTTAATTCTAATTACTAATAAAAATATATTTTTAATTTAAATTTTATAGATTTTTTATTATATTTGCCATAGAAATTTCTGTCTATACAATCTCTTAACTTATTATTGATATAAACTGGTCTCAATTTTTCAACCTATATCCACCATAAAGCGCGCCATATATAGTAGAGGGGGGAAAAGAAAAGAAATTTTAATATACTTAATCATTTCTCTGACTCGGAATCGAACCCACAACTATTATATATGCAATTAGATATTACATTGAACAGTGACCTCATATACCTAAAGAAATATACCGACATCTAAGAAAAAATATGTAATTTCTAGCAAGGAGCATCCACAATCCCCGATCGTCTCATGCACGTCGAGCTGCCAGTCGTACATTTCTTCAGATGTTTACTCGTTTACCCTACAGTCTTGACGAGGAACATGTGGTGTGGAGGAAAGTTCTTTTTAGGAGGGAAAAGCACCTGTCAGGTAGAGTAGCGTACAGTATTTTAAATGAAGTAATTTATTTTAACCGGATTAATCGCGTATATTTAAGTTTATATATTTTGGAAACCCAACGTTTCGAACACTTTGCAGTAATCCGTGGTCACGGGTAGACTCTACTTGTTCATTTAAAATGTATAATAATCGTGAAAATCAAAGAATTTATTAGCGTACAGTACTTTATTCGTTAAGTGTCAGTATTAGAAAATATATATCTATAAAGATTATTGATTTTTTTTATATTATCTATGTAAAAACTTTATTTTTAATGGTAAATGCTCATTTAAAGGCCGGTCGTGGCAGCAGGCACAAGCGTGTGACTGTAACAGCGTGAAGCTGATTTAATTTGATTTGTTTTGTTTTACATAAGTAAAATAATATAATTTAATGAGTTAAATATAACTGATTACATTATTTTAGGACCTTATTCAGTTTCTTACAACACTATTTAACTGAAAATGTAAAAAGAATATTTTATAAATACCTAACTATTGCAATTGCAGAATTGAGATATGAAGATAATAAACTTGCATTATTAGACATTATTTTACTACGTCACGTTGGCCTCTACATCCAAATGACTTAGATCGGGAAATGAAATTTATAATATTTTAATTTCTTCGTTCTGGTGACAAGGCAAAGCACGGTGTTGAGTACCGCTACGCAGCACACAATGCTTCGAGCGGCGGAAAGTGGAAAACAAGAGTGTTTTAACACTAGGTTCCCTCTACATACCCTATTGGCGGGATACAGTCTGAAGTTGTCATATTTTTTTTTCCAGGGTGATTCCGGAGGAGCAGCCATACAAGATGGGTTGGCAGTTGGTATAGTTTCCTTCGGCAGAGGTTGCGGACAGGCCCTCTCACCGAGTGTCTTCGCTGACATCGCAGCACCAACAATTCGTGATTTTATTAGTGAAAATACTGGGTTGTAATAGATTTTTCTTAGTTGTAATAATGTTATTATATTTAACTACAAGCAAACTCTATGAAATGAAGTATGGTTTTATTTAGAACTAATCGTCGGCCGCGGCTCCGTTTGTGTGGATTTTAAAACGTAAAAGCCCGTTTTCTCCAATTCCCGTAGGAATTTCGAGAAATCCTGTCTTATTGCTCCCCTACACTCCCTAGCCGGCTTTAATCCGAAATGTTAACTTCCTAAGTAAAATATTAAGTCCGTCGTGGCTTGGTGGCACGAGGGTGGGTTCGATTCTTACTCGGGGGAATGAAATATTAAATATTTTCATTTCGTTGCTCTGGAAAGACAAAGCGCAGCGTTGAGTTCCGCCACTCAATACCTAGAGAATTTGACGGTAAGTAGGGAACGGAAGTGTCTTAATGGGAACGTAGTATCTTAACACTAGGTTTGCATGTTCCCTCTGCGTACCATGCTACATGCGTGATACAGAGTGAAGCCAAAAAAAATAATTTTAAACGACATTTAAAACAATATATTTGAAACATTTCTGTAATTTTTATTTATTCATAAATATTGTATTATTATAGGCGTTAGTTGATTTTTTTTACAATCAAATTGTTTTAAGTACATATTTTTTATTATGTTTTATTCAAAGCGGAAACATGGTCAGTACTTTGTAAGTACTTTGTGCTAACTTTAATAGTATTATAAAAAAATTCCAATTATAAAACAGATGAATGAGATTAATATTTATATTCTAAATAAAATGTTTATTTTTCATTTAATTATAGTATCTAAATTTTTTTTTACAACTGAGCGCATTACCTCTTAAATGAATAATCCATGAAAAATAATTAAAAAATATACTTAACAATTTTAACAAANGACAAACTAGAAACGAACAAGTGCCAGATATCTTTGTTTATAGCATGCGAACGCGCCGAATCGCCCCACGTACACACGGACTACTGTATATATCCGGGTTTACTTCGGCATTTCTTAAAAAAATGAGTATATGTCTTTATGTACGTGAGAAAATTGCGGTAAAAAACAATGTTTTTGATGAAAAAAAAATATTACAAGATAAAACATGAAATTCTGAGTTGAATTATGTAAAAAAACGATTTTGGCAAAAATGCAGTTGTCTTCATGTTCTTTGCTGCCGTCGAAATAATGATGTTTGTTGGAACTGTACATGCGACCTTCGAAGTGTTTCTGAATTCTATTTAGAGATCAAAAGATTATTTTTTTTAGGTTCACGCTGTATCCCGCACATAACAGAGTAGATATAGGGAACCTGAGAACCTATATGCTATGTCAGCGAAGAGACTCGGTGATTAATTCTGGAGGAATAGCTTGTTCAGTGGCGGAACTTAAATCCGCGATTGGACTCGTTACCAGAGCGCTGAAATAGAAATACTAAATATTTCGTTTCCTTGAGAGGGAATTGAATTCACAATCTGTCGCATTTAGAGTCGCACGCGCATTAAGATTCAATGTGGACAGATAATAAAGTGTGGCGTTGGGCTCCATCACTTATATTTTATCTGTACATTTAGTAATTTTGACTGAAATGGATATAGGGACACTTAAAATGAATAATGGAAAGCAAATATATTTTTTTTAATTTTTTGTCTGTCTGTCTATTTGTATGGTCACAGTTTTCTCCGAAAGTACTGAACCGATTTACTTAAAAGTTTCACGAATTGCTTTGTTTTAACTCAACTTAACATTTAAAGTTTGTTTCATCAAAATCAGTTTATTAAAAAAAAAGTTATTAGTATTTAATATATAAATACTAATAATTTAAATTCAAATATATTGAATGAACTCAAGGTATTATTAGTTTGCCTGCGAATGTTATATAGCAATCGCGCTAATAAGATTCTTGGTTAAAGAATGGCATTCGAAACGTCTTGGTTTATAGAATATGACTGTTAATAAAAATATATATTTTTAAAGCACTATTGTTTAGAGTACAAACAATAAAGTAAACAAAATTGAATTGTTAGTGAAGGTTACCTTCATAAATAATAACAGTTAAGTCGTAATTAATTCAACACATAGATAAAGACCGATTTGATCTTCAAAGAAATATTAAGAAAATACATAGATTCTTCGGTTTGTTCGTTGGTTTCAAATAAATCTATATAAAAATGCCTAAAAACATCCTTTCTACGTGTACTCTGTAATAACTACATATTTATCAATGGTACATTTAGCCAATAATATATGTAACTAATTTAAAAACTGTACAGGAGTTAATATGCAATCATTACAGTTATTTTACAAAGAATATTATGAATCCTTCAAATCAATAATTTAACATTTAAGTCTGTTTCTAAAAGAGTAAATTAAATTATTCACTGACATCAGCACATTTAACAGAGTTTAAAAATGATGATGAGACGTACATTACATAGGTAAAAAGAACGTAATGTTACAAAAATATATACGTATAAGAAACAATTAGCTTTATGTATACTTTTATAAATATCAAATATCAACATTGGTCGTAGTTTTTTAATTCAAAATTATCAAAATTCCTTATAAAAATTGCGATAATGTAGTAAAAGAATCATATTAGACTACTACAGATTAAAGTAATAAAAATCATATTAGAAGTCATTTCTGTTTATTAGATCAATAATCATGTAGCCTAAGCGGGCGAAGCCGCGGACGGGCCGCTAGTTTATAATATGACGGACAATCTGCCTTGATCAAAATATTTATATGAATATAATTTCAGGCTTCAATTTAATTTTAATGTACTGTAACCTCTGGTTCTTAATAAAAAATGTATTTTTAGATAGGTATCATAATATACATAAATACGTATATTTGTATAGAAATCACTGAGAAATCTAATACGGAATTGTCTAATTCTTATTAAGATATTATTAAGACGTTGTGTCATATGTATTGCATTCGGGGCGTTGCCTGCATTGACAACAGGCACAGAATATGTTTTTCGGCATTCCATTACAAATCGCTAGTGAATTTACGTGAACAATATATTCTTATTTCATGTATTATAACATACAAATTGAGGCCAGTCGTGGCGCAGCGGCACGAAGTGCGACTGTAAAACTGACTGATTGTGGGGTCGATCCCACTCGAGGAGATGAAATATTTATTTAAATTAATATTTCCATTTCTTCGCTCTGGTGTCGAAGTGAAGCGCGGCGTTAAGTTCTGCCACTCAACAGGCAATAGCTCCAGAATTCGGCAGAAAGTGGGGAACGGAGTGTCTTAACACACTAGGTTCCCTCTTCCTACCCTGCTGTGTGCGGGATACAGCGTGAAGCTAATATAAATAACAAATATTTAATTATTTTTTTATTATTTTGAAATTTTTCTCTCTGTAGTGAAAACGGCATTAAAATCCGTTGCGAAGCAACATTGTATCATACCATGTAATACTTATATAATATAAGAAGATTTGGGTATGCTCAAAACATAACCATGTAATTCAAAGGGTGTGTTCCATAGAAATATGAATTTCTTCCCTTTTCTACGAACCTGGTGATAAATTTTTTGCTGTAAGTTACAAGTAAGCTTAATTTTCAAAGAAATATGAAAATATGTTTGCTGTGTAAGGTGTTTTTTTAATATATGAACGGATAAAAATCGAAATAAAGTAAAAGAATGCACTTATGTATGATCCAAAATCAAAAAAAAATAAATAAAAAAATTTAATAAATAAATGCAGTATATCGTCTGCTTATATATTTCATTTTTTACAATTGAACATTTTATTGTTTCTTTGTTGTACTTGATTTTTTTCCAGCCTAGCGTTTTTTTTTTTCAGCTTTATAGTGTATCAGACATATTGCTATATGAGTAGGCAGAGGGAAAATGGGAATCTAGTGTCAAGACACTCCGTTCCCGTTAAGACAATTCTGTTTCCTACTTCCCGCCGAATTCTGGGGGCATTGCGTGTTGAGTGGCGAAACTCAACGCCGAGTTATCCTCGGGTTACCTGGGCGAGAAAATGAATATAGAATGAAAATAATAACAATTTTTCTTATATATTACGCTTATTGCATAATATTTTTACATTAGATTTTTTCTATAATCGATATTTCTATATAAATCTGCTAATGCGGGAAAAATATAATTAAAAAAGATGAAGGCACTTTTGTAAGCATTTTTCAATAATCTCCTACCGGCGGAGAAGGCAGTTCTGCTGGGAAGACAAGAAATTCAACAGTTGCTCAGCCCAGTCATGCGACTGGGCTGAGCAACTGTTGATTTTTTTCTTTCAGTATGAAGGCTATTGTTATTGCATATTATTTTCTATAGCACAGTAAAATTTTAATTTAGAAATAAAATTTTCATAAATTTAAATTTCATAATTTTTCCTTCATATTCTCCCTCCGAATATATCCATATTAAGCCACTCCGTTTCCCATGCACCGCCTAATTTTCAAGACATTGCTTATTGAGCAGCGGCACTTAACGCCGTGCCTTGTTACCAAAGCGAGAACATGTAAATAATTCAGTCCCCGGGAATAGAAACAACTACCGTCGCGTTTACAATCAGACACTGTGCTGTTGATAACTAGAAAATAATTTAATATCGTAATATTATACCACTTAAATGTGATTTTAATTGTTATTCTAATTTATTTATATGTGTATTGTGTACACAGATCAAAAAAAAAATCAGCTTCACGGTGTATCCCGCACACAGCAGGGTAGGCAGAGGGAACCTAGTGTTAAGATTCCGTTCCCCACTTTCTGCCGAATTCTGGAGGCATTGCGTGTTGAGTGACAGAGCTCAACGCCGCACTTAGCCTCGACACCAGAGCGAAGAAATGGAAATATAAATTTAAGTAAATATTTCATCTCCTCGAGTGGGGATCGAACCCACAACTAGTCGGTTTTACAGTCACACTTTGTGTCCCTGCGCCACGACTGGCCTCAAATAGAATACTGAATAAATTTTAAAAATGCAATAAAAATTAAACAATGGTTGGATCGTTAGCCTAATTTCCACGTTGAAAAAGATATTTCAAAGCTATGGAGGATGTTTCGGGTGAGAATTTTTATATTATACATACTTTTCTTTTTTAAGATATTCAATTAAAATTCTTTTAGTTCTCGAACAAAAAATAAATGGTAACAAGCGACAAGTAAAAGCTATATTTTTTAAATGTATTGTAATAATGTTTTTTTATTTATTCAACACAAAAAATACTTTTTAGAGAACATATTTAATAGAACATAACATAATTAGAACTTCGATGGAGCTTGATAAGAACGCACTAGGTTTAATTGGGGAGGAGTTTTTGTATCGACGAGTTTCCGTAACTCGTCGATATAAAAGTTTACTCCTATTGTTATCCAAGAGTCGCGGTCGATTCAAGTCTTAGTACAATAAAATGTTATATTACTTCCATTTCCTTTTAACATTTTCCTAAAATATTTAGGAGAATATTTTTATATTATATTAGTGATAGTTTTATATTTAGGAGGCCAGTCGTGGCGCAGGGGCACAGAGTGCGACTGGAAAATTGACTGGTTGTGGGTTCGATCCCCACTCGAAGAGATAAAATATTATAAACATTTAAATTTTCATTTCTTCGTTCTGGTGTCGAGGCAAAGCGCGGCGTCGAGTTCTGCCACTCAACACGCAATGAATTCGGCGGAAAGTGTGGGACGGAGTGTCTTAAAACTAGGTTCCCTCTGCCTACTCTGCTGTGTGCGGAATACAGCGTGAAGCTGATGACGATGATGATGAACATTTTATAAAGTTCTGTTTGTATTTTTCAGATTCTTAAAAAAAAATATTTTTTTTTCTATTATATCATATATTTATTTTTGACAAGTCTCTAAGCTAAGAGGTCCCAACGTGTTGGACCTGTGCCCCCACGTAAGTCTTCAAAGAAACGGGTTCTCTTGAACCCGAGAAATATGAAAGAGAAACATAATAATAATAATTTAAATTTTGAAAGATAAATATTTAAGACTTAAATGAAATTTATTAAGTTAATAATGTATATTTTAAAGCACTTATCAATTTAATTCCACTTTACTGTGTCATATATACTTATGTCAAGAAAATGTCAATGTAATGTCAAGAAATTTAATTTAAACTCTTAGAGATCATTTTCTTTGAAATTTTTGAAGAGGTTTCCAGGAAAGCATATTTTTAGAATTCTTTAATAAATATTTTATTATTGTTGTTGTCAAGCATTTTATTTTCTTCCAAGGTAAAATAGAAAAAATGATGGTTTTTTCGTTCTATTTTAGATACATTTTGTGAAACTGAATAGTTAAAAACATAATCTTATATACATAGGTACTTATTATTTTAGGCCAGTCGTGGCGCAGGGGCACAAGTGTGTGTCTGTAAACGGGACTGGTTGTGGGTTCGATCATCACTCGAAGAAATGAAATATTTCAATTAATATTTTTATTTTTTCACTCTGGTGTCGAGTCTCTCTATCCCTCTCTATGCCCCTCTATCAATTAGCAAAAGTCTTATAAAAATCAGATCAGCTATTCCGGAGATTAGTCCGGATGAATAGAAAGACAGACAAAAAAATAATATTATTTGTTTGTTTTAGTATAATAAATATGTTTTAGTATAGTTCGATCCACTCGAAGAAATGAAAAATTAAATATTTCATTTCTTCGAGTGGATCGAACCTACAACCTGTCGCGTTTAGTCACATTGCTCGTGCCACTGCGCAACTACACTACTAACCTCAAAATTTGATTTGAGTTTTGATCGAAGTTTGTTTTTTTTCTATTACTGGACAGACTAAATTTCGTTATGTAATCGATACAGAAAAAAACTTGTTTTACCATAGAAAATACTAGAGTAGCATTTGAAAATTTCCAATGTATTAAATTAACTTAACTCCAAATCATTTGATTATAGGTTAAACAGGATGTTTTTACCAGCGTGAGTGCTACTTAGCCTTGAAGAGGAGGAGTCTTTGTAAACATGACAAAGCCATTTTTAAATAACACGTTACATTATATAATTGATACAAATAAGTACTTAAGAGCTTATATAATATCGATTTATTAAATAAATTGTTAACTATATAATATAGTTCTTAAAAAACGTTAAATATTAAGAATTAAAATATCAGCTTCATGTTGACCCGCATAGAGTAGGGTAAGCAAAGGGAGCCTAGTGTTAAGACACTCCGTTCCCCACTATCCGCCGAATTTTTAAAGGCATTGCCGTGTTGAGTGGTGCAACTCAACACCGGGCTTTTACCTTGGTGCCAGAGCGGAGAAATGAAACTATTCATTGACTTGAGTGGGGATCGAACCCGCAACCGTCGCTTTAGAGGCACACCCTCGTACTCTTGCACCATAACGGCATCGGTGTCTATAATTAAAAAAAAAATTTTAGGAACATATTTCATTCTGAAAAAGTTGTGTGTTGTTATTAACATGTTTTTATTTGTGTCCGACTGAAACAAGGTTTTCAGCCGAAACCGAAACTGAAACTTTTAAATATAAAATATAATTAAAGACTAACTGAAACAGTCGATAGAGCTGGTTATTACCAACTATTTTTACCCTATATTGTTTGGTCCGTAGTTTCACCATTTTCGAGATATCATCCATACAAAATTATTGTAAGGAACATATAAAATAAGATTTTTTTTCAATGTGTATTGGTACTTTTATGTATTTTTTTTCAGTGAAAAAGCTAAAAGTTTATGACAAATGCCAATTGCCAATTTGGTAAATTTGATAATTTTCTAGAATATTATAATAGAAAATGACTTTAAGCTACCATGCCGCAAAATGAGTGTTCAACCATATTATTTCTCTAAATTTAAATCAAATATTTGAAAAACGTCGTGCCCTCGTTCATTCGATATTAAATAAATGATATTTTAACTATTGATATTAAAATGTTACACAGTGTACCCCACACAATATTTTTTTTGCCTGTTCTATCTATTTCTTGAAATCGGATAATTAAACTTTGAATGTTGTAGGATTGCAAATCATGATACGAACATATGGCTTATTGGTGAAAGCGTTTAGACGGCTTGCAATTGACGCAGGTTCGATTCTAGCTACGTTCAAATATTTATAATTTTTAAACGTCTTCTAATAATATTTTTCTATGCTTAATTTGAAATAAAACTTAATAACGGTAGATATATTAACATAAGTTTTTTTTATTATGAGTTGTTAGGCGCCGCAGGCTTTTGTCGTCCGTGTCTTTCTTGTTCTTTTTTTTTATCAGCTTCACGCTGTATCCCGCACACAGCAGGGTAGGCAGAGGGAACCTAGTGTTAAGACACTCCGTTCCCCACTATCNCAGACAAACAGACAAACAGACAAACAGACAAACAGACAAACAGACAAACAGACAAACAGACAAACAGACAAACAGACAAACAGACAAACAGACAAACAGACAAACAGACAAACAGACAAACAGACAAACAGACAAACAGACAAACAGACAAACAGACAAACAGACAAACAGACAAACAGACAAACAGACAAACAGACAAACAGACAAACAGACAAACAGACAAACAGACAAACAGACAAACAGACAAACAGACAAACAGACAAACAGACAAACAGACAAACAGACAAACAGACAAACAGACAAACAGACAAACAGACAAACAGACAAACAGACAAACAGACAAACAGACAAACAGACAAACAGACAAACAGACAAACAGACAAACAGACAAACAGACAAACAGACAAACAGACAAACAGACAAACAGACAAACAGACAAACAGACAAACAGACAAACAGACAAACAGACAAACAGACAAACAGACAAACAGACAAACAGACAAACAGACAAACAGACAAACAGACAAACAGACAAACAGACAAACAGACAAACAGACAAACAGACAAACAGACAAACAGACAAACAGACAAACAGACAAACAGACAAACAGACAAACAGACAAACAGACAAACAGACAAACAGACAAACAGACAAACAGACAAACAGACAAACAGACAAACAGACAAACAGACAAACAGACAAACAGACAAACAGACAAACAGACAAACAGACAAACAGACAAACAGACAAACAGACAAACAGACAAACAGACAAACAGACAAACAGACAAACAGACAAACAGACAAACAGACAAACAGACAAACAGACAAACAGACAAACAGACAAACAGACAAACAGACAAACAGACAAACAGACAAACAGACAAACAGACAAACAGACAAACAGACAAACAGACAAACAGACAAACAGACAAACAGACAAACAGACAAACAGACAAACAGACAAACAGACAAACAGACAAACAGACAAACAGACAAACAGACAAACAGACAAACAGACAAACAGACAAACAGACAAACAGACAAACAGACAAACAGACAAACAGACAAACAGACAAACAGACAAACAGACAAACAGACAAACAGACAAACAGACAAACAGACAAACAGACAAACAGACAAACAGACAAACAGACAAACAGACAAACAGACAAACAGACAAACAGACAAACAGACAAAAATTCCAAAAATGTTGGAAATGGATTCTGTTAATTATCCTTTAACACCCTGGCAATTTTTTTTTTATATTTTCAATGTACAGAAACGGCTTTTCTACAGATTTATTATAAGTATAGATTTTAGGCAATTGCGGTTCTATGTGTATTCTTTGTGAACTATGTCGATGACAATATTTTACTAACTGATCGAGATTTAAAAATTGAGTTATTTTTTTTTACTATTTTAATATTCCAGGTGGAAGTCATGGCCTGTCAAATACTGTGTTAAGTAAAACTGTCTTACAGATGGATGGATGGTGTGGATTAACACTTTAAAAATGTTAAAAATATATTTTCATTTACGTTTTTGTTTTTTTGTCACATAAGTGTATAAATAAAAAATGAAACAACAAAATAGTAAACTAAAAAATAATTTACAATCTATATTTATATTATCTTAAGCTAATATCACAAACTATCTATCATTGTTTTTATTGAGAAAGTCACTCCCGATACTAAGGCCACCATGGAGAAGAATACGATAATACAATTTTTCCATAGAATCCAGTAGCAAGGGCCTAGATCTTTACCCCATCGCCATACTGTTTCAACGATCGCTGGTAGGGACAACCCCATGATGGACAGACATACAGCGCCTACTAACTCCATGAAAAGTTCTAATCTTGGAATAGCGCAGGCGAGACCAACTGAAATGAAAATAATATTTGTTAATTAAATTTAATTAAAGTGATGCCGTCGGTGGGATAGCAATAGTGAAAGATGTACGTTCTATTCATACACTGACAAGACGCGGTGGTACACGCAATATATGCAATCTCCAGTTCAGTAGGAAAACGTAGAACAGAATGTTTTGACACTAAACTTTCTGTCCCTAGCTTACTTTATACTGATAAAGAATGGATAAACCTAAAAATTGAAAACCATACAAAATATCTTATAGGTTAACTTGAGGGCGGCCCCATCGTGATTGCGATTTCTCACAAATAGAAGGATAAAAATGCAGTTTCACGCTGTTTCCGGCAGGGTAGGAAAAGGGAACCTAGTATCTTAACACTAGCTATATTGCGCACATAGCAGCGTTAGCTGAGGGAATCCGGAAATCCAGTGTTAAGACTCGTGTCGTCGTCTCACCCGCATGTGGCATATCTATATTTTCTAAATGCCAAAAACTCTTAAAAATTGTAATTATTTAGAAATAATATACCTGTGAAAAGTGTCCCTAATAACCTGAGTCCAGCAACACCCCACCTATGATTTCTTGCTGGGATTCGATCCTGTATCCTCCGCCATACAACGTCGACTGGTACGTAGAACACTAAGACATATGAGAGCACCATTACGCAGGCAACTAAAATTTTTGCAGTTTGTGCTAATCTGAAAAAAAAAACGTTGTAGTTTTTAATATAGACACTTGGCCCAAATGCTTTTAAAATATAATTAGGTAATATTATTATTTACTATTGACTTTATATTAATGGGCATATAATATCGACCTCTCAAAATCTTAGACAGTTCTCTCATTTGGAATGTAACACATTTAAATCAAAAATAATTATTTCGATATAACTTTTAGTTTCCAAGAAATTCGTGAACAAACATACAGACACAAACAACTCAATTATGCATCACCTATCGATATAATATTATAATAATCGAAGTTTAATCAATATCGTTTAGAAATTTTTGAGGATATGGATACCCATCCACTTATGGGAGATATATATAGTTATATACGTATAAGAATGTTATAAACACCAACGTAATCGACATATATTAGAAGTTTTTTTTGTTTTAATTTTTGATATACGTGGTACATACTTTCATTATACTTCTATTTATGTTAGTAATATATAAGTTATGGTTGAAAGGGCTAGTTAGCTACAAGAGAGGTTTGGGTAAGGTCCATAATTTATTTTTAAGCAAATCAAATTGATTGAGCTTATTTATATTAGTTAATCTAAGTTTTTTAGGTAATTGTTTTACTAATTAAATACTGAAAAATACTTATTTAAGAAACGTACAAAATTTTTAGCGTAGTGGGATTTGAACCCGCGCCTCTATGGATGGTTTCCAAAGAGGTGAATTTTCTTAATAAGTATTTTTCTTTCCTAAGTGTGGAATAATACTTTAAAAATGATAAAAATTATATACTAAAAAAGTTGCTTCTCTTTCCGTTATGTCAAAAATGTCAAAAAAAATATTAAATATCTGTATGTCAAATATAATTGAAGGAGTATCAATCAAAATAAAAGAAATCGAAATATTTATTAGTTTTGTCAATACTAGTTACAGTTAACACAAAAATTATATAATTTATATAAATACTTGGCAATATTGAAATTTTCCAACACGTCAGAATGATAGGTAATAATTATGTTTGAAACGATTTAATATGTTAGTACAAAAAAGGCGTGACATATAAAATGGATAAAAAATCGGTTCTTAACAAATTGAATCGTTTAATAATAAAAAAATCCTATTTTTTAGCTTCACACTGTATCCTGCATATAGCAGAACTTCCTAAATTGTTATGGTGTTAAGATACTCCGTTCCTTACGCACCGCTTAACTTGCTTGCGTACACTTTAAGGCGTAAAATGGGAAATTTGTTTTGTTCCCGTTCCCGTATGATATTCGAGAAATTCCATAAGGCTCTGGAGTGTAGGAACACTCCTTACATGGCAAATTTAAACCTATTTTCTAGTAGTTTTGTCTGTGCGTTGACTGTCAGTCACTAAGTACCGGAAAATTTATTTATACTCGTATGTATGTACATAAAAAGATTCTAGTATATAGTTTTCCACATAATAAGAGCTTGAGTTAAAGTTAATGGACCTATTAAGTGAATTGTCCAATTAATGCTTAAAGTGTTTGGTTGGCCATTATCGTAAAGTATCCCATACTTTACGCCCATAGCTTAATTGATTTCTACGTATAAAGTTAACAAGTAAAATAATAAAAAATGCTATAGAGAACGCTGAGGTTATTTTTTTTGTTCCCCTATATAGCAGAGCCTACCCTGCCTACTAATGCTAAGACCTAATGCTTTGAGTCAAGTGTTCAAGACATTGCGTGTCTGTAAGAGACGGATCGAACCCACAACCAAAGTGCTTATTAAGGGATGATTAACAAAAACAAGAATTATTTAATTCTTTTCTACAAGATTAAAAATTTTATTCCATACTCACATTTCATCCTTTGGTAAATTCAGCGTTAAACTCCCCCTGACATCTTCACCGAAGCTCAAATAACCGCAGAATCCCACAAAAGCGTATAACGCCACAACAGCTGACATGGCAATGTTTAAAACTCCTGGACACCCTAAGAACTGTTGAGGTTTGGTCATCTCGTTTTCTATGGGCATCACTACTCCTATGCCTTCCATGGCAAATAGACTTGTACTGTAAACCAAAGAAAGTTAAAATGATTAAAAGATAAATGTTTCTACGTTTTTTTTAGTTTCAGCTGTATTCCGCATTTAGCATGGTAAGAAGAGAGAACTTAGGAACCCAGAATTAAGTCACTCTGTTCTAGTTTTCCAGCTTCCGTTGAATTCTGGAGGCAGCTGCTTATTGAGTGGCGGAACTCAATTCCGCGCTGTAATAACGAGGCAATCGTTATCAGAGCGGGAAATCAAAATATTAAATATTTCATTCCCTCGAGTGGGAATCGAACCAACAATCCGTCGCGCTTACAGTCGCACGTTTGTACCCATGCGCCACGACTGGCCAGTACAGACCGTTCTAACGTTAATCTATGAATATAAAACTCTTCCGTTATTGACTGCCGAACTAAGCGGTGTAGACCACAGAAATTTGGCAGGTCCCTTTGGGACTGTAGGGAAACTAAGAAAAGATATTCCGAAATTCCTATGGGAAAGGGAAAAACAAGGGAAAGGGATTTTACATTTACGATGTCCACAATTCTCTGCGGCTACGATTTGTGTTATAATATTTTTTTGTTTCTGTTATAAAATAAAATAAATAAATCAGCTTCACGCTGTATCCCGCACACAGCAGGGTAGGCAGAGGGAACCTAGTGTTAAGACACTCCGTTCCCCACTTTCTGCCGAATTCTGGAGGCATTGCGTGTTGAGTGGCAGAAGTCAACGCCGCGCTTAACCTCGACATCAGAGCGAAGAAATGGAAATATAATTTTAAGTAAATATTTCATCTCCTCGAGCGGGGATCGAACCCACAACCAGTTAGTTTTGCAGTCACACCTCGTGCTGCTGCGCCACGACTGACCTCAAAAATAATATTATAATTATAAGATTAAAGAGAGACCAAATGTGACACGGAGTGTCTCAACACTATGCCCTCTGTGCCTACTAAACGTTAATTTTCTTTTGGAAGCTTAAAATGACCGACGCCGGGGATATTTTTGCTTCGTTATAATGATCTAAAGTAAGCAGGATGAGATAGTAATACATAAAATATATAAAGTAAACATAGTAAAGGCCGTCGTGGCTTGTGTTTGCAAACGCGACCTTTCTCACTTGGAGTAATTAAATATATAAAATTTTCATTTTCTCGCTCAGGTAACAATTCCACCACTCAACATTGTGTGCTGAGTGGTGGAACTTTTGGCACCCAAAAATTCTGCTCAAAAGTGGGGAACTGAAGTGTCGTAATGGGAGCGGAGTGTCTTGACACTAGGTAACCAGGTATGCTCTGTCTACCGTGGTATATGCGGGAGACAGCGTGAAGCTGAAAGAAAATAAGTACACACCTTATAAAGTTAGGTAATCCAGTTACTGATGTATACATATTCCTCTCCGACGGCGAAGGAGGGCTTTTCAAGCAGTAGTACAATGATATACATATCGACGTCAACCATACAAAATTGGCCATCGCTGAGAATGGCACTAAGTACTTGAGCTTAGTAATTTGTGTTAAGGGTATCAGTATAACAAGAGTTAACGCGCAAAACACAGTAACTGACCATTTAGGGCCGCCATATTCGTCTGAAACCTGCAATTGAAAAACACAATCTTATTATTCAGAATTAGAAATTGAAGTTTATTTATTTATTTAGTTCTTCTTGTTGTTGTTGAGGCCTGTCGTGGAGGAGGGGCACAAAGTGTGACCTTAAACGCGACTGGTTGGAAATTCAATTCCCACCCGTGGAAATGACATATTTATCTAAATTTATATTCCCATTCTTTGCTCTGGTGTAGAGACAAAGCGCAGCGTACACTTTTATGTCTAAATTACTCTTAGAAAAACGGTTGCTCCATTAAATAGAATACTAATATTGTTAAATAGTATATTTAAGAAAGCAGGTTTAGATATATTCCAACAATCCATATCTACTTTTACCTAAACTGTATTCCTGATAAGAATAAGATTGTATGAAATAATTATTGATAAATCAGATATTATTATTTAACTAACTAACTAACTCACTAACTTACTAACTAATACTATATATAACTATAAATACATAAATAAATATACGAATTATACCGTACGTTTCATGTTTATGCATATTTCATATTTGTTAATAGATAATTGAGTGATCAGTCACTTTGTCTTGAAATAAAAAAAATTGTATATGTGATAGAGTAAAAAATTCAACATACGTTGGGTTTATTTACAAAAAGTGAGATTTAATTTGTTACTAAACGACTCTAAATTAGGGAAAGTAAATAATTATGTGTGTAGAAAGAACCGCCCGATGAATTCATTAAGTTAACACGTCTCTACATGAGTTTTGTACGAATATAACAAGCTTTTATTTAACAGCTTTATGAGATGTAGTTTGTGTAAACAAAGGCTTAAAATAAAATAAAAATGTATGTAAAATAAAATGAATTGTAATTTTTATTACAATTTTTAAAAATATTTTTTAATACTTTTTAAAAAAAGTATAGTACAGGAACCGACGATGCTAAATCGGGACTTACTCGAGCGTCATAGAGACATACCGCGTCTGACTTTTTAAGGAGATGTTAAGAGAACCTGAAAAAAAGCTTTTATATGAGTATAATAATCCGACTCTGCCGATTATCTGAAAGGTGATTATCCTAATGTGAGAATATTTTTTTTAAATAATTGATCGTAATCAATTAAAAAACACAAGAAATAGCATGTAAATAAGAGTGTATGTTTAAAGTACTTGTATTTATAAGAAAATAATTATATACTTTTTTGAGTATTTTTTTAAATTATTATTTTTATTGATAAGAGAGAGAGGAGTAGAAACACGGATAGAGGAATATAGGCAACCCGTAGCTGCATTAAACTTTATAGATTATTTTTTATTACTTTAGCTTGTGGAATTCGTCAGATTATATATTTTTCGTTGAGCTTGTGCCCCTGCGCCAGTCGTGGCGCAGGGGCACAAGCTGTCTGTAAATGCGGTTGTGGGTTCGAACCCCACTTGAAGAAATCAAATATTTATTAAAATTTATACTTCCATTTCTTCGCTTTGGTTGAGGCAAAGCGCTGCGTAGAGTTCCGCCACTCAATATGCAATATCTCCAAAATTCGACGGTAAGTGGGAAACGGAGTCTCTTAACACTAGTTGTTTTTTGAATATATTTTTCGTAATCCTTAAATTATTCCCTTAAAAAATAACCACGGTCGAGAATGTCGCGATAACGTTTTTTTTACAACTTTGTAGCCCTCCCCTTCTGAACGTCACTCAAATTGTCAGATTAGTGGAATATACATGATTTAGCATGTATCTAAAGCACTCTACCTTAATCTGACGCGCTCGAGAATTTCAAATGATCAATTTTTTTTTAATAATCTGGTCCTTTATCCTAGACGGGCGGCCATTTATATGGGACTCATATTTGGTGGAAGTGCTTAACCGAGTACAAACAATCTCCCAGTATATTAATCTGCCGCACTGTAGTAAATCTCGAAGTCCCCGATTCGACTCCCCTACCAGTATAAGCAGGCTGTCGTAGCTCCGAGGCATAAGTGTGGGATTGTAACGCGATAGTGGTGGATTCAATCCCTACTCGAGGGAATTAATTATTATTTCTTAATATTTTCATTTCTGCACTCTCGCACCAAGGAAATAGCCCGGCGTTGAGTTCCGGTACTCACCACGCAATGCCTCGAAAAAATCAGCGGAAAGTGGGTTACGGCGACTGTAAACGCGATAGGTTGTGAGTTCGATTCTTACCCGGAGGAAAGAAATTTTCTTAACTTCTCCCAACTAACAGGATGAATCGCGGCGTTGAGTCTCGCCACCCAACACAAAGAACAAGGAAAGAACAGAGTGTCTTAGCACTAGGTACCGCTTGACCACTTTGCCATAGATATGCGGGATACAGCTTGAAAGTAGTAATAATATAATAAAAAAAGTCTATTTATTCTTTTAATAGTACATTATAGGCTTTACTATTAAAAGATAAGTCAACGGACCTAAAAGTAAATATTCTAGGACATTTTTTCTCTTTTATATTCCTTCCTATTCAGAGCTAGTATATTAAATATCACACGTCCGACCCAAATGTTAAAATGTTGACATATTCAGAATGTATATTAAAAGCTTTGTAATGGATATTAAAAGGTCTTTGTTTTAAGGTTTTTCACCTCAGACTTAGTGGAGTGATTAATTCCAATATATAATATGACAAAAATCTATTTTATGAACTAAAATTATAAATAAATTATAGTCAAAACACATTAAAATATATGTATAACTTAATAATTATAATATTGAAAAATATAACTGTGCCAAGTTTTATGTGCATACTCCTCCGTTCGCAAAATTTTCGTAGAATGAGGTACAAATTTTTTTTAGTTCACGTAACAATACATAATAATTTAGATTATATGGCTGGTGTATTTATCAATTTTGTACTTTTTCTAGGCATCAAAAATATATTAAAATATTAACTGCTCTACTATTAAGTATGAGTTCCGCCACTCAATATGCAATGTCTTGCAAATTGAGCGAAAAGTGGGGAATAGAGTGTCTCAATACTAGGTTCCCTCTGCTATATGAGGGATACAGTGTGAACCTAAAAATCTATTAAGTATTAAGTCATTCCAATATTTACTTGTTTAAAGGACTCAGCTACCACCACAACGTACACACAGCAGGCACCCAAATGTGTGACAGCAAGCGCCCAGTCTGCCAGCTCTCTGTAATGAAATATTCTTTGATAAGTGTTAGAAAATTAGAATTAACTATATATTGGAGAAGCCTTTGTCAGTGAATGAGGTCAGGCTGTTGATGATGATGATGATGATGCTTGTGTTGTAACTATTATATCAAATTAAAAGATAAATGGACTATGCAATACAAAATAAATTTTTCAATTCGACCCAGTAGTAAGTCATATATCCTGAGGTTAGCTCGTTCAACCAAACAAACTCTTCCGATTTACAATATTAGTATAGGTATAGACGAATAAACATTTTGCATTTCATAGGATTAGATAATCTTTTGGTTAAAAAAAATCTACATAATTTCGAAACAAGGCGTGCTGGATAACCGCCACATCATAGTATGTATGCAAATAAACCGGGAAAAGGTCCATAATATATTAAATTATTAATATATTCGACAGAACCATTGTTTTGATGATTGTGGGTTCAATTTAAATTCAGCTTCACGCTGTATCCTGCACAATTTCAATTCCAATTACAATCTCAATCTCAATTCGGGGGGCGTTTAAAATTTGGCGGAAAGTTGGGAACGGAAGTGTTTTAATGGGAACGGAGTATCTTAACGCAGCATCAAAAAAGTAGCTAATGCATTGCTAACCTGGCAAATGGAGCATATTTTCTAACAGGTTTGGGTCCATTCTGAAATACTAAGTCACAAGTATCCGCGTAACCTAAACACGGCCTCTTAATTTCTACACATAACTGCTGTGATGTCTTTACCTGTAACAAAATAAATAGTTATTAAAAAATAATATATAACTAGTACAATGATTTCCTGTTTGTTTGATATTTTCAGCGACTGCTGCTTTTTTTCCACGGATTTTTTTCTTAGTAATCGTCTATTTTATAGAGGTTGATGGTGCTATGAACTTAATCTCGTTTTTACTAAATCTTTAATAACTCAGATCTCAGATCGCCAAACCTGACAGAGTTTTTAAGGAGGTAATAGTATATCTCAATCTATTATATCATATTATATAATTTTCTTCTGTTTACATTCTGGGCCCAAGAATGTATGCAATCGTTTCAGTTTCCTTTCAATTGTCTAACAATCACTGTTCATGTGATACAGCCTGGAGACAGAAGGACAGACAGACAGTGGAATCTTAGTAATAGGGTCCCGTTTCACAATTTGGAATCCTAAAAATTAAGACATGACTACAAAAATAGTATCTATCCACAAACTAGATTTTTCTCGGCCTCGTAAGAGTTTTGAGAAATATTCTTTTACTGAACAGACTTCTCTCCCTAATCTACCTAAATGAGAATTTTAACTACAAAAGTCTAGTAGTTTGGTCTGTGCATTGTCTGTCAGTCACTCGGCCCCGAAAGAGTATTTTTGAAAAAAATTATGTATTGTATTAGAATAGATTTCTATTCTAATTATGAATCAAGTACGCTGCTACTTTTTACTATCTACCTTTTATGTAGCAGGAAAGGTTTACTCTTTCGGCGCCGAGTGACTGACAGAAAATGCACAGACCAAACTACTAGGCTTTTATAGTTAAGATTCTCATTTAAGTAGGTTAGGAACTTGGAAATTTGAGATTTTTCCGCATTGCGTGATGAGTGGCAGAACTCAACGACGCACTTACTTTGCCGCTTCGTTACCAGGGAGGGGAAATAAAAATATAAACAGTTTTTAAGAACTCAGATGATTTATTTTTAGTCTAATTATTGTGGAAAAATAAAACCTACATTTAAAACATATAAATTTAATTAAAATTCTGAATTAAGTTAAATTGTCTGTACTTTACAATATACATAGAAACCGCTAAATTATTCTTTTATTTTTAAGTTGTGTTTCACATTGTATTTAGCATATTAATTTTAGAGACATTGACATCGTGTTGAGCAGCGGAACTTAACGCCTTGCTTAATCTTGATGTACCAGAGCGTAGAAATGACAATAATCCATTACCCCGAGTAGGGATCAAACCTAGAACCATGTTATTTACAGTAAGACGCTGACCCACTATGCCACGACGGTCTCCACATTGTTCTTTTCTCTAAAAAGAGGCTTCAGAAAATTTACACACTGCCAGTTATTTCAAAATTCAATGGTGATGGGAACGCATTCAAAGCGAAACAATAGTTCGTTTATCGCTTTATGAAGGAGATCGTGGTTTGCAACATATGGAGTGAAAGTTGTTATGTAATTTGTGGTTATCTCCATAAGGTTGGATCCACACTATAGTCCCCGTCACAGTTCGTTCTCACTAGTAAAGTGTCCTTGTATAAGAAACAATGAAAGCATTCATACTATCGTTAAAAGTTTTGTGCTCTCTTTGTTTCTCACGTAAGAATTTTGTAAAACTGACATCGGACCAAGAATGAACTGTGACCGGCACTACAGTGTGGATCGACCCTAAGAGTTAGGTAAGTTGAATAGATTTTTATTATCTTTTACGATCGTTATTGTATTAGTCATAAATCATTTCTTTGACGTACTATTATGGTCAAGTTCGTATCTTGTGTCGATTATAAGGATAATGATTACAGTAAAGTTTTTAATTGAAGTAGTCATTGTCAAATGTTATGTCTAACCTTTAATTTAATTTAATATATTTCTTAATTTGTAATATTTAATTAACTAATCAGCTTCACGCTGTATCCAGCACACAGCAGGGTAGGCAGAGGGAACCTTGTGTTAAGACACTCCGTTTCCCACTTTCTGCCGAATCCTGGAGGCATTGCGTGTTGAGTGGCAGAACTCAACGCCGCGCTTAACCTCGACACCAGAGCGAAGAAATGGAAATATAAATTTAAGTAAATATTTAATCTCCTCGACTGGGGATCGAACCCACAACCAGTCGGTTTACAGTCACACCTCGTGCCGCTGCGCAACGACTGGCCTCTGTACTATTTCGACACGACTGTAATATTTATATATTTATTTTATTCTTTATTTATTATTATTTCAATTTGCATATGGCTCAATTGGCATATGCCTAATTATGTTTTATGCCTACTGGTTTAAATCCGAACCATAATTGACTGAATCTATATATGTTTAACCAATTTAATTGTACAGTAGCCTTGGCGCAGGGGTACAAGTATGACTGTAAATGCGACAGCTTATTGAGTTCGATTCCCACTCGAAGAAATAAAGTATTTATATTTTCATTTCATCGCTCTGGTGTCGAAAAAAGCCCAGCGTTGACTTCCGCACTCAACACACATACATATGTGAAGTTAATATATGCTGTCGCGTTTACAGTCTATGACTGGTCAACGAATATGATGATATAATTCTTTAAATACTTGTCCTGGATGAATGGCCGTTCTGTCAGAAACTGAAAACAGCTTATATTTATATCTATATCTAAGTCAAATCAAGATGATGTCAATAGTTACATTATAATACATTAATATTTTTCTATCATAAACATTTTGATTTAACATTGTTGCACGTGATGTATTACTTCAAGGTAAAATTGCTCAGTTAAATTACGTCGAGAAGAGTTATTATGTGCATGACGATTGTAATTGAATTGTAATAGCGTCAAAGATTACCTTCATTATATTGTTTATATTTTACAATCTTTTTTATTTTTTACACTAGCGGCCCACTCGCGGCTTCGCCCGCATACAACCCATTAAACTTTTATTATACTGAATTTGTCAACGAATTGATACATTCAATCATGAATACTACGTGGCTGTATGATAGGACATCATCGGCGGCAAGGCGCCCCTTGCGGAACTCGAGCCTAGGCCCTAGGTCCTTGCGGCCGTAAACAGAGCGTTGAATTATTTTAATTATACATTTTCTCGAAAAGTGTACATCCAACTTACCTGCTATAAAAGCCAAAATTATCTTCATAAAATTCCTATCCTTTATGTTGAAATAACTTTCGTTCGTAACTTTCAATATACATGGGAAATAAAAATCAATAAAATATAACCTAACAATTTTCAATTATTTTTTGTCACAAAATGCCTTATTGTGACTTATTTAGAGATAAATATACGATATTCAGTTCTTTTTTTAAAACTAATAAAATAGAAGATTTCTTCCATACAACGTACTCACATGTAATTAACTACTTTTGCAGCGCACGCGCTTATAGCAATTCGATGGCATTCCTTATTATTGTTTTTTCGTTATTTAAGGTTAATACTTACATCGTAGTATTATATTATATTATACAGAGATCTTAGCGTTTAAACAAACAAACAAACAAATAAACTCTTCCGCTTTATTAAATTATTATAGATAATACCTACAACATTTTTCGATTTCTATCACTTAGAGTCCGTTGCGTAAAATCCAAAAAATATATATTTAAACAATAGCTTTTAAAATATATTTTATAAACTCTTGTTTCATTGTTGAGGCCGTCGTGGTGTACCATAACAATGTGTGGCGTTGAGTTCCGCGACTCAACAATTTACGTCTCTAAAATTGAGTGGAAAGGGATCGAAGTGCCTACCCTGCCATCAAATTATAGCGTGAAGCTATTTAATTTATGGTGGTATTTCATTGATAAACTTATACTTAGTAGGAGATCTAAAATTATGAAATAAATACGAAAAAGCTCTTTTGCTACCGTTAAATATGATTGATAATTTTTTTTACATAAATATAGTAAGATCTTAGCATTTCAGGGAAGCATTTCAGCATTGCTTTAGATAGTTTGATTTGGTTTTTATATACAGGAGGACAACTGATAATCCAGTTATAACAATAAAAAAATAAGGCCCGTATTTATAAACCATTCTCAACTCTGACATCGATCTGGGATGCCGTTTCAACAATCTATGAATGTAAACGGGATCTCAAGATCGATCTCAAAGTTAAGAGGGATTGATAAATAGGGGCCTAAAAAAATATTTTGAAATCTAAACAGCATTTGATGAAAAATATAAATTTTATGAGTATTCATCCAATATCTCATATCTCTCTATTCCATTTTTTCTTTACACTATATTCCTCATATAGGAGGATAGAAAGAGGGAACCTTGTTTTAAGACAATATGTTCCCTACACACTGCCTCACAGTATGTCCGTCCTCAATTATTATTCGTTGTTAATATATCACAAACTCAAAATAATTTAAAAAAATACTTACCAAAACATGAATGACGTGGGCACAAATAAAGCCGATCACCATAGTGCCTATGACTCCCACAGCAAGACCAGCATTTTTGAAGGCAAGAGGCATAGCGAGTACTCCAGATCCAAGTGAGGCTTTTAACAAATGTGCCAATGCTCCAAAACTCCTAGAAAGCAGACATACACGATTATATATATTTTTTTATTGTTATGGGGATGACTATTGAAAACACAATCCCCTGGGATATTCTCCTAAATAACAGTGATGTATTTAATCTATTTACTTAAATTTATATTTCCATTTCTTCGCTCTGGTGTCGAGGTTAAGCGCGGCGTTGAGTTCTGCCCCTCAACACGCAATGCCTCCAGAATTCGACAGAAAGTGGGGAACGGAGTGTCTTAACACTAGGTTCCCTCTGCCTACCCTGGTGTGTGCGGGATACAGCGTGAAGCTGATTTAATTTTTAATTTTATGTACTTAATCCATCACACTAGAAAGTTTAATATTATCCAGTTCAGATCTTCAGCTATGTCGTTTTAAGCGTGCCAGTTGAGCACAATCAACTGATTTTGTTGCAATTCTTATGAATACTAGTTGCCATACAGTTATCAGTATGATAACTACTCTAATTAAATTAATGGCGGTAGTTTTATATAAAAATTTTATCAACTGTCACTGCTGCCTGGCAGGTTCGAAACGCCATAATTAAAGAACCAAACCAAACCAAGAACTTCTTCAGTGTCGAAGCATTATATCGAAGGATTAACATAAATATAATGTAATGTTTTTGATGAAATGTTAAGTACTCAACTGACGCGTTTGTTACGCTATTGTCAAAGAACAGAACATCACAGAAAAGACCATGTACAGAGATCTTTCGAAACATCGAGCTCAAGAATATAGTTTTAATTTAAAATTATACAGGATAAAATAATTTCATATGATATTTCGTAATACTATAGATATTTTCACTTGAAAAGATGATTAGATAATTTTCATTATTAAATCAAATTAAACTATTCAGAGCTAGATATCATTGTAAACAATATGTGGCATATATTCCTCTATAACATAACATATACCAATAACTTTTATGATTAGATTTTTGTGATTAGGACATATTATTTATAATGATTTTACTATTTTCTTTATTATTAATTATTCGGCATTACTTATAAAAATAACATGCTCGCAAAATGATAATAAAAAAGACTCTTTTGAACAAATTAACTCAAGTATCCAGGAGATTCTGGATTCATGTCTCAAATCAATTTCGAGTTCCTTTACAGTATCTTGTATCCGGCAGGAGGAAATATTAGAAGTTTAACTGTTCAATAAATAGTTCAATAAGAAGAAGAATATCTTACGATGTATTAGAAGCCAACGACCTGTGCTCAGCAGGTACGTAAGGATCAAGGTCTTCTCTGGACCCATTATACGCCAGCTCGATTCTGAAAGATAAATTGATTATCAGTAAAAAAAATATTTAAAATATAACTTTAGTGTTAATATTATAAAAAAATACCTTATTATTATAGAATTAATAAATCCATTAGGCCTTTGTGACATGTTGAACAGAATAGAAGACCACGCCAAAGGAGCGGGTTCTTTTACAGCCAAACGTAAACAAATGAGACTTACGATTTGACTTGATCGACAATTAAAAATCTGTACCAAAGCTTATTACCATACATTGGTGTGATATGACATGCTATGGTCAATTTATTAACCCCAATGAAGGCGGTTCATGTAATGTGATGACACGGTGGTGTATTATTGCATCAGCTAACATTTATTGTAATTATGTATAAATTGCGTTTCAATTTTATCTATTTAAGTTTCATTCTGTTCTTGAGAATAATAATAAATCTTTTGCAATTGCTGTGGAAGACATTAATCAATGTTTAGCTGATTTGTATCTATACTTAATGCCAATTAAGCGGTATTTCAGGCCGTCGTGGCATTGTGCCAGTTAAAGTTACGTCTGACCGTAAGAGCGACGGTAGTGGGTTTCAGTCCCAGTTGTGGTAATTAATTATTTCACTACTCCGTTCTGGTGATAAAACAAAACGCTACGATGAGCGAGGGTGGGATATGAAGTGTCTTAATACCAGATTCTTTCTACCTGCTATATTCGAAATATAGGGTGAAGTTTGAGAAAAACTAATAAAACAATTATTTTAATGAATGTGTATTCTCATACATTTTATCTCTAACATATATAAAAATACAAGTTGTTAAAATAAGTGTTCACATCTTAAAAATAGAGGCCAGTTGGCGCAGGGGCACAAGCGTGAGACTGTTAATGCGGCAGGTTGTGGGTTTGTTTCCCACTACAGGAAAAGAAATATTTAATATATTAATTTATTTGCCCTTGTGTCGAGGTAAAGCCCAGTTGACTCAACACGCAATGCCTCGAAAAAAATCGGCGGAAAATGGGGGGTTATAGTTTGTGCTCCTGCGCCAGTTAAATATAGGGAAGCAATAAAAGAGGATATCTCGAAATTTCTACAGGAAAAAAAAATAATTTTTCATTTTATGTATTAAATCTACGAAAATAAAGTTGAGAGTGACGACAAGTGATACAGTATACCTAATGCATATACAGGAAGTTTTGCAATACATAAATTGTAATAAATAAGGATACGTGGAATATTTTGTTTCAAACAAAAGATATTTTGATGAAATATATTTTTCCTTTTTGTTTAAGAACTCTCGAAATTGCTATGTTGAGTTTCTTTTGTACTTTAATTAAAAAATGTTTGCAGTATCATGTTGATCCGGGACTGTGTGGAAATTTGGTAATACTTTTTTATAACTTTACGCTGTATATTGCACAAAGCATGGTAGGCAGAGGGAACATGGGAACCTTATTATGTTAAAGTTTGTTAGGATGTTTGCTCCACTTTTAGGCAAAATCTACTACACGGAGTTAAACGAACTTTACAGTAGTATAGCTAATACATCAGAAAAATACAAATAATACATATAAACAATTTATATAAAGATTTTGTATAGTTTGGGTATAATATTGAGTCCTTACATTTGAGATTGGCTTTTGGTAAATATAGGTCGAATATTTAATAATATATAATAATATATTTATTTAATTAAAGTATGAATCATTGTTATCTATGCCATGGTAGTTCATTAATCCCTTTACTGACAAAACCATTCGGACGGGAATCAATAACATCTTTGAAGGCGGTTTGGTCTGTCCCATCAGAGTTGATTTTTTTCCTTTGCAAAAAATTATCCAAATTTCGAAAAAAATAGACATCTGCCGAAATCGTCTGGCCAGATCTGAAAATACTGTAATAAACGAAACTGGCACTAGTCTACCAAACGCTTACAAGTAACTTTTGGGTCAATTTTCGCTTAGGACAGGATTTGGCTGACTTGCCAGGATCCAGCTATTGCAATGAGCGCTTCCGATTATCTTAGAGAATCCACTTGTCACACACACACTCACACATCTCAGGTAATGATATGATTTAAAAACTTCATTATTGTGCCCGTTAAGTAATGTAACGTAGCAGTCAACGCACGTTTCCCGGTTTGCTTCGCTCAATTCGTGAAGTTCCCACCTTGCAAGCTTCTTAATATTCCCAATTTGCTTCAAGTGGATTAAAACAATTTTATCACTAACAACGCAGTCTGCAGCTAACTTGGACGTGGTTTGCGATTGGTCCGCTTCCACAGCAAACACGCTTTCAACTCTTCATTATCAACCTTGGTCTCTGGCTATCTGGCTATCTCTTTGTTCTGCAGGTGGCAATTTCCAGAATAAAAACGTGGGGACCAAAATCGTACTGTATTTTCTTTTACGACACAACCGCCATAAACCCTTCGAACCGTATTTATAACCACAGTACTGGTGTACGGTGGAACTCGTACTCGTAAATAGTGTGATATTTCAAGTTTTCCATTTTGTAAACTGAGTGAAGCAAACAGAAAAAAAAACAGAAGGAAAAACAAATGAATGAGAGTTAACGAAACACAAATACATGTGTATGAGCTGTATCAATTTGAATTCGGAATTCCTAACCAAAGAGGAGAAATTTGTGATTAAAGTGGCCAGTATGACAGAACGCCAATTTCATATGTAAGGACCTCATGTAACAATTAGCAGGCAAACCTGCGCGTAGGTCGCCAATAGAATATAATTTCGATACGTACTGTACGTATATTATCATTTTATGTGTCCCTGTGATAACACAAGCAAAAAGCTTATATTAAAGTAAATTAATCTACGTTTCTATTATAATATTGGCGCAAGCAAATTTAAGTTAGAATAATTTAAATTGGGTCAATTATTTATAATAAATATAAAAATAATTAAATATTTTTTTATGTTTACTTCGGCTGTTGGCACGTATGGCACGGTGAGATACTGTCTGAGTAAATGCGATGCTTGTGGGTTCCCTATCCTCAATTCCCAATGTTCGAGACATTGCGTGTTAAGTGGTGGATCTAAAATACTGGGAAAGTGGAGAACGGAGTGTCAGCACTACGTTTCCTCTGTCTACCCTGCTATGTGGGAAAAAGCGCGAAGCAGCTTTTTTATTTATCTTATATCTCTAGGTTTTTTTCACTATGTTTTCTATTTACCTATAGTAAAATTCGTCCAAAGTATAAGTAAAAACAGGCCAGTCATGGTGCAAGGGCACAAGTGTGTGACTGGACTGGACTAACTGGCATTTCTCTTGTGGGTTCGATTCCCATTCGAGAAATGAAATATTTATTTAAATTTATATTTTTATTTCTTTGTTGTTCTAGTGTCGAGGCAAAGCGTTGAGTTTCGCCACTCAACACGCAATGCCTCGAGAATTTGGCGAAAAGTGAGGAACGAAGTGTTTTAATACTAGGTTTCCGTCTGCCAACCCTCCTGTGTGCGAGATACATCGTGAGGGTGTATAAGTAAATGCATCTTATTAATATACAAAAACTATTTTTTGTAGTAATCGTCATAGTTGTATAATTAAAGATTTTATTTATGACTTTGTGGTGAGGTATTTTACTTTATATAATCTTATCTTATCAACAATGGCTAATAAAAT
The DNA here is from genome assembly GCA_013403705.1 of Heliconius hermathena. Lineage (NCBI taxonomy): Eukaryota > Metazoa > Arthropoda > Insecta > Lepidoptera > Nymphalidae > Heliconius > Heliconius hermathena. Next base: position 176,355 of record JAAIXJ010000079.1, on the reverse strand, counting down.
ATTACACGAGCTATTCAAGGGTCGTTGATATGTACTTAAACATATTGCAATTTTTTTATTTAAGTTAGTTTTTATGTATATATATGCATCTCCCGTTTATAATAGAAGAGACAAAGAAAACCTTTCGGTTTCTGTATGTACATACAGCTTATAAATATTGTGTGTTAAGTGACGGAACCTAAAGCCGCGCTTTATATTATAAATTTGAATAATCAAAATAAAAATGTAAAATAGGGCGTTGTGGCGTAACGGTACAGCGTTTGACTGTAAGCGCGGTGGTTGTGCGTTCGATTTTCTCTTAGTCAACACGTAATGTCAATGTAAATTTGGCGGGAGAATGATTTGACCCTAGGTACCCAGTTACCCCGGGGCTGCCCTGCTGTGCGGGATAAAGCGTGAAGTTAAAAATAATATATATTTTTTACTTTTCTACCATTTTCATTTTAGATAGATGAATATATATTTATTAATACAATGTCACGTATAACGTATTAGTGCGAAACGATAATTTTGCTATAATTTGTAACAATTTCTTATATCATATAATACGTGAGGCCAGTCGTGGCGCAGGGGCACAAAGTGTGACTGTAAAACCGACTGGTTGTGGGTTCGATCCCCACTCGAAGAGATTAAATATTTACTTAAATTTATATTTCCATTTCTTCGCTCTGGTGTCGAGAACAAGTGCGGCGTTGAGTTCTGCCACTCAACACGCAATGCCTCCAGAATTCGGCAGAAAGTGGGGAACGGAGTGTCTTAACACTAGGTTCCCTCTGCCTACCCTGCTGTGTGTGGGATACAGCGTGAAGTTGATTTATTTATTTAATAATAATTATATATAGCAGTCTTTCTTTGTTTAAAATAACCAATTGTCATCAACGACTTCACTTTGCTTAAATCTTAAGTCACGATCACAAAAATATGATTACTACAACTCGCTAATGTAAGTTTCGATATTCATTAAGAATTTTTTTTTTCCAGTTTCACACTTTTTTCATACGATTATGGTTCATGAGATAAAGTCGGTCACAGACGGACAGACTGACAAACAGACAGACTGACGGATCGGTGTCTTAATAATAGGGTCCTGTTTTCAGCGGGTATATTTTCCTGCATCGGTAACACAAAGCGCGTTTAGATCCTCTACTCGATACGTTGTATCAAATACGGGCGAAAAGCGAAGTAAAGTGTGTAACATTAGGTTCTCTCTACCTATACTGCACACTAAATGACTATATACAATTACATACATTATTTAAATAAGATTATTTTCGTTTTTACGAATCTCTAATTATTCTAATGAAAAGGAACCGTTATTTGCTATTTCCTTCGCCTTAAAATTGCCTGGCAGAGATTGCTATTAAGTAATAAAGCCGTCTTTTGTACATGTAGCAGGGTAGATAGAGGCAGTCTAGTTTTAAGACATTTCACTTTCCACTTTCCGCCGAATTCTGGAGAAATTGAATGGCAGAACTCAACGCCGCGCTGTTGCCACGACACTAGAGCGGAGAAACGAAAACAGTAATTATCTCATTTCCTCACACTTGTGCCACTGCGCCACGACTGGCCTCAATTATTATTAACCTAGTGTTAAAAGATTTGTTACAAATCGCGTGAATTTCATTATTCTGTCAATACCTCTGTCTATTTGCATATTAACTTAGTATTACTTTCCCTTTGAAAGCCTTCGTTTGTTAACAGAATGCATCACAAAGTATTAGAAATGCTAATGTTATGGTAAAGTAGGTAAATAATATGTTTATCAGTGTATACGTTCCAGATAAAACTAGAGAGTAAATAAATATTTATATATAGTTTTCGAGTGGTAATTGTGGAAAAACTATTAGTTATTTACCGCGAGTTTGCTTGTTTAATTTTAAGAATTAAAAAAAGCAGCTTCACGCTGTATTCCGCACACAGCAGGGTAGACAAAGGGAACCTAATGTTAAGAATGTTACGCTAAGTGACTTTTTTGTGAAGTTCCCCATTTTATAGATTATTAAAATATATTGAAGCTTTAATATCAACTTCACCTACTAATTAAAATAAATAATAAATATAATAATTAAAATAAATAATAAATATAAAGTCTAAATTAGAAACATATTAATGGGTAAAACATTATAAATGTTGTTTATTTCCGATGTTTATTTATATTTGAACACCAACTATGTCAAGCACAAAAAATCTTCGTTCAGTAAATCTTATCTTCGGAAGTAAATCTGGATGAGATTTTTACTGTACCGTCCACAGTAGAAATCAGATTATTGTTTAATTTTTTTTTATTGTGATGTTGATGACGATGATGAAATTCAATTGGATCAAACGTAACGTAAAAAAAATATACTAATATACATACATATGCCATATACGTAGAGTATGAGATATTTAGCCAAGCCAAGTTATACTGATGAAAAAGATCTAAATACCACTAGTTATTTAAACATATAAAAAAATGTCTGTCCTTCCAATTCTATTATATTTGACGATAAAAACATTTAGTATTCCATTCCAGTTAATTCAAGAAATTGAAATATTTCCCTCCAAATTAGGAATTTTATATATCCATTCACTTCTCTTATAAATTAAATACTTTACTACTAGTGAAGTAGGTACTTGTTTACTACTGAATGTGTTATAATTACTCAATTTAATCTACCATTTACGAAACCGAGTCTATTGAAGTGTACTTATACAGACATAATTTATAAGGGATATGTGCATGCGCATATATCATTACGTTTATTAGAGACCTGTCTTTATATGGACTAGATTAGTTGCTTAGTTATAACTAAGTATTAGCAAGTTGAAATCTAGGATTGGTTTCTTAGTACTTAAACAAAATTCCTAAAATATTTGAGGCCTGTCGATTCCTACTCGAGGAAATAATTTTCATTTCTTCTCTAACTAGAGTTGAGTTCCTCTATTCTACACGCAATGCTCCCAGAATTCGGCGGAAAGTGGGTAACTGAGACTTAACATCAGATTCCCAAGACTCCTTTCTATCTACCCTGCTGTTCGGAATACAGCGTGAAGATACAAAAAGGAAATTGTTTAAAATAATATGAACATTCTAAATCAGATTTATTTTAATACATTGAAATATCAAAGTTTTAGCCAAGTTCAATAGTAAATAAATTTCACTAAATTCAAGTATGAACTCAATACTAAATTGAGTATTTCGTTGTGTTTTTATAGGATTATGCAATACATCTGTTAAAATACATCTGTTTAATAGATAAAAAACTATTTATAAAAACAAAAACCCCGAGTTTATTAGGATTAACCGTCGGGACCTTTTTAAATTATGGAGGGTCTCTGGTAAAGATTTTATTGATTGAAGAATTACTTCTAGGTCCCGACTGTTAATCTTAATAAACTATTGGGCTTGTCAATGGCGTCCCACAGCCGCCATGATTGTTTTTTTTTACGTCACCTACCTAAGAACACTTCTGTTCTGGAGATATGAGGTAATAAAAAATATTACATACATACATACAAGATACGCGCAAAAAACATAACCCTTCCTTAGCAGTCGGGAAAAATGTATCAATATATTGTCTAGTAAACGGACAGACAAAATTTATAATCAATTAAATTAATTTATGAAGTCCGTAACTTTTGTAAAAAAGCGTCATACTATCTGATCAGGTATGACGTTGGAGTCTTTTGTCTTTAACAGTATCCTTAAACGTACATAAGTTACAAATTAGTAACACAATACACCGTGTAGCCATTTTACGCCTTATTTCTAGCGCGATATTGTGGCATTATTAATTTAATAGTGGTATTATTAATTTAAAGACACTAGAAACTGAGATAGAGGTTATTAAATATAAAGTTATAAACTTCTCGTAGAATAATAAAAATATGTCATAAAAGTCAAAACATTCTATTGAAATATTATAATGTCTATATTTTTATTGTTGTTTTATACCTATAGGTATAAAACAACTTATCATCTAAGCAATACAGGAACTATCCTTTTTATCATAACATTGTGTTACTTTTTCAAATATTTATGTAGCATTTTAAATATTAATTAGCATAGTGGAGAATGAAAGTGTCTGAATGAGAACAAAGTGTCTTAACACTAGGTTTCCAGATTCCATTTGTCTACCTTGTAGTGAGTGGTACAACACAAAACATTAATACATAATGTTAGTTAATAGTTTTTACCATTAACCAATAAGTTAAAAAGTGGTAAAGTATATATGTATGTATAATATATATATATATATATGTCTTCTAAATTCTCAAGCTCAAACATTCATTTTAATAATTAAAAATAATAATTAGCTTCACGCTGTATCCCGCACACAGCAGGGTAGGCAGAGGGAACCTAGTGTTAAGATACACCGTTTCCCACTTTCTGCCGAATTCTGGAGGCATTGCGTGTTCAGTGGCAGAACTCAATGCCGCGCGCTTAGCCTCAACACCAGAGCGAAGAAATGGAAATATAAATTTAAGTAAATATTTCATCCCCTCGAGTGGGGATCGAACCCACAACCAGTCGGTTTTACAGTCACACTTCGTGCCCCTGCGCCACGACTGGCCCCAATTCATTTTAATCATATCGTAAAAATAAAAGATAAAATAAAGTTTTAATAATTTGCACATCCAACTTTAGATAAAAGATCACGTGCATATATCTTAGAACGTGACGAAGCGACCTTGATGGATCTATAAGCTCATGAATATTTATTAATTAAAAGATGTATATTTTATAGAGTATTAGCATTTCTATAGGGCTTTAGACAAAAAAAAATAAGTGATGAATCTTTCTTTATTTCGTCACTTTAATAAAAGGTGGAACTTAATCATCTTGTGGCCAGTCCTGGGGCAGGGGCACAAAATGTGACTGTGAAACACGACTGGCTGTGGGTTTGATCCCTACTTGCTGAAATGAAATACTTGTTTTAATTTATATTTTTTCGCTCTGGTGTCGAGGCAAAGCGCTCTGCTGTGTGTAGGATACAGCATGAAGCTGATTTATTAAAAAAAATCAAATTAAATCAACTTCACGCTGTATCCCGCTCACAGCAGGGTAGGCAGAGGGAACTTAGTGTCAAGACACTCCGTTCCCCACTTTCTGCCGAATTCTGGAGGCATTGCGTGTTGAGTGGCAGAAATCAACGCCGCGCTTTGCCTCGACACCAGAGCGAAAAAATGGAAATATAAATTTAAGTAAATATTTCATCTCCTCGAGTGGGAATCGAACCCACAACCAGTTGGATTTACAGTCACACCTCGTGTCGCTGCGCCACGACTGGCCTCATACTTATTTATTTTATTTTAGTTATTATTATATATAGATTATGACTTTTGTATTAAAACTTTTCCAAAAAAGGCCTTTTGCTTTAAATTACATAAATAACTTGGTATGCTTTTTACTTTAAAATATTTTAAAAAACTTACTTTGAGCTATATGTGTCCACTCCATTTCGTATAGGCGGTGGCCCATTTTCCTTCTCCATGATGAGTTTCAGTAGACGTTTTCAAGTACTGTTATTTAATTTCATACATTGCCTCTGAAACAAAACAAAATCAATAGTATAACGGGGTCGGCGAGGTAGTCGTGGCTGAGGGGCACAAGGGTGTGTCTGTAACGCGACGGTAGTGGGTTCGATCCTCACTCGAGGGAATAAATTATTACGTATTAATATTTTAATTTCTTCATTTTGGCATTTAGGCAAAACCCCGGCGTTGAGTTCCGCCACTCAACACGCAATGCCTCCAAAACTTCGACGGAAAGTGGGGAACGGAGAGTCTTAACACTAGGTCCCCTCTGCCTATCCTGCTCTGTGCAGTATACAGTGTGAAGCTGTTTTCTTTTTTAAATTTAATTTATATATTTTCTATGTAAGATGTTGACGTTCAATATATTTGACGTAATAAAATTTTCAAATATTTTCATCAATACGATACTTTTCTCCACATTCTCTAATTTTGGATTACACAATGTCTACAATACGTAGAGAATTGAATGCATTACACTAAATTTACTCTGCCTACCCTGCTATTCGGGACAAAGCATGAAGCCATATCTTAATTATAAGATAAATCATTAAAATCTACATATTCAAACATTGATAACATTATCAAAATCAACAGAGCATATATCTATAAATAATATAATATCTATGTAATGTCACTGACACCTTTTGTAGTTTTATAGATAAAAATAACCCGGACAAATGCGAATTAGACTCGCATACCGAGGGTTCCGTACCAATTAGATTTTGTATAAGATTTTGTGTCACGGGAAGTTGACAAGTTTGCGGACGTATGCACTTATTTGGTACGAAATGTACTACAATTATAAGTTTGTAATTATTTTTTCTATAAAATATCTATAAATTTAATTTCTTTTATTCGTTCTGCAAGTCAAGTTAAGTACTCTATAGGTTTCATTCAAAATGCAGCAAAAGAGATGCCAAAACGCTCGTATCATTTGATTGCGTTGATTTAGTTAGAAGCCTGATTTTTTCTGTGTTCCATGGGACCGTAGACCTGACTATTTAATATTCATATATCCACGTGATCTCGAGATAAATGCTTTTGACAGATGGATTATCCATTTGGACATCAAAATGAGCCGCTTTTTTCGTTATGATGTACAGAACCCTAATTAGTGACAAAAGACCTTTTTTTCTAACAATGTATTTATTATACGTTTTTAACATTTGAGGCCATCATGGTGCATGAAAGAGCGTAATCTTGCAACCAGAGCCAGCAAATGAAAATAACTTACTCCTCCGAGTAGAAATCGAACTCACATCCGCTGCGACGCCATATACATAGCCTATTATTATTATTATTTTAAATAATCATTTTCTTTCATTTTACCATTGATTGGTATGTTATGAATTTGATGGTTTTGTTCACTGGATGGATGGTTAATACACATTTATTTTGATTAGTTTATATTGTTGGGCAAATATTTATATAATTAAAATAATAATTGAAGTAGAATTTGGAATTCAACGATAAAGTGAAGCTATTATAAAAAAAATTCTCGGGAGTAAATAAAAAAAATCAGTCCCATACAAACAATATTTTATATAAAACAGATAAAAAAAAACTAAAAACTAAATTAAAAATTGATAAAGTAAAGCGGTAATAAAGTCAGATTAGCTCACATATAACGTGACTATAGGGAATGAAGTTTAAACCGAAATAAGCATGGTAGACCAGCTTGTTCTCATATAACGTAGAAAAATACTAAAGTTAATAATTTAACTTTACCTCTAAATATTACTTAGAAATGTCCTGTTTCCTTGTCCCATTGGACTTATTTACTAAATCACAATAATATTTGTTTTTTTGGGTTCCGTATCTTTTAAGGTAATAAGAAACACTTATCCCAACACGCAATGCCTACAGAACTTGGCGGAGAGTAGGGAGACACTAAGTTCCCTCTGCCTACCCTACTGTGTGAAGGATATAGTGTGAAGCTGATTTTTTTTAGAAACCCTTATAAGATCACTTTGTGCTGGTGTCGCTTGGAGATATCGAGTTGAAACTCAAACCAAAAACTCAGATGTTTGGTCCTATGATTTCCTGATTTAATAAAAAAATGTATTTCTACATTTATATAAAAAAAGATATGGCCGTTATATTGCAAAAACGCATATTTTAACACTACAGAGGGATACAAAATTAATTGGGTACTTTTGGTAGGCCTAGAATTATGAATTTATAAGCTAACATCTGTACATCAGTACTAGTTCAGGATAAAATGTAAAATATATTATACTTTTGTGGTTAAATCCTAAAAAATAATAATCTTAAAATGGTTTAAAAATGGTTTTTAAGTTTTGTTATTAAAGCCGCTAGTTGTAGTGAGATATCAGATGAAAGGGCTCTGGCTAAGCTAAGCTTGAATTTCAGAAAAAGCTTGAGACCTCCAATGTTTGTACGGAACCATCGGTGGGTGAGTCCATATCGCGCTTTTTTTATCAGCTTTGTGCTTTTTCTTGCGTGATGCAGTACAAGCAGAAAGAACCTAATGAAATTACGGCGTTGAGTTCCACCACTCAATACGCAATGCTTCGAGAATTCGGAGATATGAATATCAAAAACTACTGAACTTATTTTGTTCAGACTTGCTACCTAAATTGCAATAAATCTAATTTTAGTAAAAAAAATATTTCAGGCAAAAATTATTCGAGGCAAAAAAATCTAAGACATATTTTTTTTATCGTGCAGTGCTACAAGTGCTACAGAATGAGCTGTAAATGATATGAGCCTAAACACACTGGTTTACAAGTAGCCTCAGAAGAGTTCCACTACTCAGGTCCTGGCTTAATCATCAGATCAGTTGATGATACAATATTTTTGTATTGCCAGTCGTGGCAAAGGGGCCTGTAAACGCGACAGGTTGTGGGTTCGATCCCCATTCGAGAAAATGAAATATTTATATAAATTTACATATTAATTATATAGATGATGAAAACGGAATATCTTAACACTAGGTTCCCTCCGTCTACCTTGCCATGTGCGAGATAAAGCGTAGAGGTGATTTAATTTTATTATTTTGGATTCTTTTATATAGCAACAAGTCAACCTAATAAAAGATTGTTTGCAATATGAAATTAATGCGATATTGTTTCTCTTTATGGAAGATTTATGCTTGTCTAGATAAATACGGCTATACTTTGAGATTTTAATCTAGATTAGTAATTTAATTCAAAAGGTAATCTTCTCTGATGTTAGTTATTTTATACCCGACTGTGGGACGCGAAGGAGGGTAATGTGTTTATCTACCTATGTATGATGTATGTATGTACGTATATTCTTATGTGGCGTTGTAAAGACCAAACGCCTTGTCCAATTTTGATGATTCTTACGTCAATCGATTTGTTCTAACCTTGCAAGTTGTCAGTACGCATATGACAGTAATCAACAATCACCATAACAACAACCAGTCACCTAATTGTCAAATAAAAAAAAAGATGAACTACGTAAAGTATCGTTGAATATGTATTTAAAAAATATTATTAGGTTTCCATAATTATTGGAGATATTAGCAACGTTACTTTTGTAGGATTAAATAATTATACTAATTCTGTACGTACTTAAAACTACAATGTGCATACTATTTACAATTAGTAAAAGATTTTATTAATAAACTAGTGGGCGCGCGCGGCTTCGCCCGCTTATTTGCACCCTTAGAGGTGAATTCAAAAAAAACCACGAAACACGTGTTCAATAAAATATTTTGAACAGTCTGAATTTAAATTTTTATAAAAATCAGTGGCGATTTAAAGATTTTTCCATATAAACTTTCAACCCCTTATTTGAATCCTTAGAGGATGAATTCTAAAAAAAACAATGAAATACGTGTTCAATGAAATATTTTTAAGTCTGAATTTCAAATTTTATATAAATCGGTGCCGATTAAAATTTTTATCCATACAAACTTTCAACCGATATTTCATCCCTTTAGGGTTAAAATTTTTCAAAATCCCTTTTTAGTGGATGTCCAGATTATGAAAATAAACATCTATCCAAATTTCACGTTTCTACCATCAGCGGTTACGGCTGTGCTTGCGTCTTACCTCAGTCAGGATATAGACTAGCGGCCCGCCCGCGGCTTCGCCCGCTTAAACTACATGATTATTGATTTAATAAACAGAGTTGACTGACAACAATAATGACTTATTATGTTGTTTTTTATTTCTTTAATCTGTAATATTCTAATATTATTTTTTTACTACATTATCGCAATTTCTATAAGGAATTTTGATTGTTTTGAATTAAAAAATACGACCAATGTTGATATTTGATATTTATAAAAATATACACAAAGCTAATTATTTCTTATACGTATATATTTTTGTAACATTACGTTCTTTTTATCTATGTTATGTACGACTCATCATAATTTTAAAACTCTGTTAAATGTGCTGATGTCAGTGGATAATTTAATTTACTTCTTCAGAAACAGCCTTAAATGTTTTTTTATAGATTCGCAGGATTCATAATATTCTTTGTAAAATAATTGTAATGATTGCAAATTAACTCCTGTACAGTTTTTAAATTATTACAGAGTAAACGTAGAAAGGATGTTTTAGGCATTTTATATAGATTTATTTCAAACTAACGAACGAATCGAAGATTCTACGTAGTTACTTGATATTTCTTTGAAGATTAATTCGTTCTTTATCTCTGTGTTGAATTAATTACGACTTAAACTTAACTGTTATGATTTATGAAGGTAATCTTCACTAACAATAAAATTTTGCTTACTTTGTTGCTTGTACTATGAATTTTAAAAATATATTTAACTTTAAAAATATATTTTTTCATCAACAGTCACATAATCAAGACGTTTCGAATGTAATTTTTTGGCCCAAAATCTTACAACACGATTCAAAAAAAATTATGCTTTATGTACAGCGCCATCTATTGACCTTAAAGTTAAATTATAACTGTTCGAACAGTTAAAAAATGCCGTTTTTATATTAAATTTTACTTAATATATGATTACATTAATCTAAAGTGACGTTTTACTAAATACGTATTATATAGTTAAAAATACAGATTTATTACAAACAATTATAGATTTATTATAAGCATAAGTATAGTGTCGATATCTATCGATTGCTATATAATATTCGCAGGCAAATAATTCCTTGAGTTCATTCAAATTACGATTACTTTTGTTTAATGAACCGATTTTGATGAAACAACTTTAAATATTATTACTCGATTAAGTACGAGTCCTATTCGCCCACCGAGGCTTCCAATGTAGTAAAAATTTCAGGATTGAAAGTACAACTTATAAAAGTTGATAAATTTACTCGTAAGCTTGCGGGCCTGTGCACTCATTTGGTACGAAATGGACTAAAAATATCAGCTTGAAATATTAAATAAAATTTATTTTAATTATTTTTTTTCCATGAAATATGTAAAAAAAAAATTATTATATATGAGTATGTATGTATTTATATTTTGTAGTTTAATGTCATTTACACATAAATACTATTATGGTCCAATGACCTTTCGTGTTTATAGAGCGTGACGACCTTATATTTTAGTTACAAATTCCAATTGTAATTGTTCCAATTTTGTATTAGTTGTTTTTAAATAATCGATGTTGTAAGGTTAGTATGGAAATAAATATACTACTATTATAAAGCTAAAGAATATGTACGATTGATCGCGCTAATCTCAGGAACTACTAGTTCGAGTTGTACAATTATTTTTGTGTTTGATAATCCATTTATAAAGAAAGAAAGAAAGTGGTCTGACTCACAACTACCTCGGTCTCTTAGAAGATTTAAAAATGTGACACCATCATCAAAAATAAAAAAAAGGATGTATCTTAATAAAATTAAAAAAATCAAATAAATCAGCTTCACGCTGTATCCCGCATATAGCAGGGTAGGCAGAGGGAACCTAGTGTTAAGACACTCCGTTCCCCACTTTCTGCCGAATTCTGGAGGCATTGCGTGTTGAGTGGCAGAACTCAACGCCGCGCTTTGCCTCGACACCAGAGCGAAGAAATGGAAATATAAATTTAAGTAAATATTTCATCTCCTCGAGTGGGGATCGAACCCACAACCAGTCGATTAACAGTCACACTTTGTGCCGCTGCGCCACGACTGGGCTCAATCAAATGTATCTTAATGACGGAAAATATTTGGCAGGAAGTAGGGAGCCGAAGTGTTTTAACGTTCTCGTGAAGTGTCTCCGTTCCCATTGGAACGGAGTATCATAACATTGGGTTCTCAGCTCAGCAGAGGGAACCTCTATGCTTACTCTGTGCGAGATACAGCGTCTAGCTAAAAAAAATTTTATAACCTTACAAAACTGGAATAATAAGCATAAATGGTTTTCCTTTAAATATAATTTAATGTAGGTACCCTTGGCTTCTATCTAAAGCCAGTACAGATAAGAGTTTTAATGATGTTGTTAATGTTAGTATGTACTTGAATTAAATCTTTACTTATGTAAATGTGAAAAGTAGTTTGTATATTCACATATTTTAAAGAATTTTGTACTCTCGATTTTTTTTACTCACTCTATATATTTTACATTCTCTATGGCTACAATGCGCTTGACTTCTTAGGCGAGCATGCGCCAAAAAACATACCAATTTGATGGAATTAACCACACCCTTGAGGTCAGTCGTGGCGCAGCGGCACAAAGAGTGACTGTAAAACCTACTGGTTGTGGGTTCGATCCCCACTCGAGGAGATGAAATAGTTACTTAAATTTATATTTCCATTTCTTCGCTCTGGTGTCGAGGCAAAGCGCGGCGTTGAGTTCTGCCACACAATACGCAATGCCTCCAGAATTTGGCAGAAAGTGGGGAACGGAGTATGTTAACACTAGGTTCCCTCTGCCTACCCTGCTGTGTGCGGGATACAGCGTAAAGCTGAAAAAAAAACCACACCCTTAAACCATTAACCACAGCCTTGGTGATCCGAGTAGTGCCCGAGAGTGGCTATGGCAGAAAAGGAGTCCACGTCCTACAGGTTCTGTCCCAAAGAGCGCTTACTCCCAGGCCGCAACTTGCAGTGGCCAACTTAAAAGTCGTTAAATCGATTACGTAGCAAAGTTGGGCTGATTATAAGAAAACCTTGTAAAATGCGGTTTCGCTCTGAAGGCTATCTGTTTCTGCCTGCTCGTTTGACAGAAGCAGATAATGCAGTCAGCGTAGCTAAACACTGGCAAACACAATTTGGGCAATCCAATCATATGACTCGAAGAAAGAGAAGATTCTTTCTTCATGTGACGAATTTTAGAAATGTTATTAGTTGCGGAACCTAACGCTGAACTCTGTCTTACTAAACCAGGGAAATGAATAAAATATTATTATTAATAATAAAAATCTTTATGCACAGAACCATCTATTGGGCTTAAAGTTAAACTGTTATGTTAAATTTCACTTAATATTATATATGATTGACGAGTGAATTTAAAAGAAAATTTAAAAGAGTCCAAAATTACTTCAAAAAAGGTTGCGTCAATTAAAATTATAATTGTGTAAGTAGTAATCGATACATTGTTGTTATGTTATCAGTATGTGAACCATTTAGTTAAGATCGGTAAAATGAAGATAATTTAAAATCGGTTTCACGCTGTATCCCGCACACAGCAGCACCCGGTAAAGGGAACCTAGTGTTAAGACACTCCGTTCCTCACTAACTGCTGAATTTTGGAGGCATTGCGAGTTGGGGGCGGAACTCTACGCCGCGCTTTGCCTCGACATCACAGCGAAAAAATAGAAATATAAATTTAAATAAATATTCCATTTCCGACCAGCTCAATATTAAAAATATACCTATATGTTTGTTGACTTTGCTATTATACAATTTATTTATAAATTTTTTTAAATGAGTGCCAAGTTCTGTAGAAAATTTTAATTTTTCTATTACTAATAAATTTACTTATAAACATTAACGTCAATGAGCTCTCTATGAAAAAAAATTAAAGAATATTTGTAAAAAGTTGATAATAAAATTAGTAATATTAATTTTGAGGCCAGTCGTGGCGCAGGGGCACAGAGTATGACTGTAAAACCGACTGGTTGTGGGTTCGATCCCACTCGAGGAGATGAAATATTTACTTAAATTTATATTTCCATTTCTTCGCTCTGGTGTCGAGGCAAAGCGCGGCGTTGGGTTCTGCCACTCAACACGCAATGCCTCCAGAATTCGGCAGAAAGTGGGGAACGGAGTGTCTTAACATTAGGTTCTCTCTGCCTACCCTGCTGTTTGCGGGATACAGCGTGAAGCAGATTTTTTAAATATTAATTTAAAAAATACGATACCTGTATATTTCCATTTCAAATTTCTTATTTATGTAAAGATATTTTAAAAATTAAACATTTGCAGAAATAAAGACTAAGCTTTCATTACAGATTGAAGATCTTTAGTGAATTTTATGAGGTCTTATAAAAACATTATCTAATCTCTAGTTGATTATACTAATTATTTATGAAATATATTTTAAGTAAATATAAATATGTATTTATTAATATGTTATAAATACAGCAACGCGCGTTACGAATGTGACAATGAGCAAGTCTGTTTGGGCATATCGAACCGATATTGTAAGTACATCATACAATATGTTAACAAGGTAATCTTATATCTATGAACTGGGAATATGGAATTGAAATATTTTAATATTATTTACGTTATAGATAAATTTAAATAATAATTTATTAATTTATGTATTTCTTTCTTACCTATAGGTATATTTTTATTATAATTATTTAAATTTCGTGCTGAAGTAGTTGTATATTGATAATTATTTTCACGTCAAGGCAAGATATCATAACTTAACATACAATTTTATTGGTAAAAATGTATTGACTGTATAAGCAGTATGTATGTTTTCTTCGTTTATTACATATTTCCATTAAATGTATTCCCTATACTGCTAATCTGAATTGGCTAGGAAACATCTATTATTTTTCAGAGAGAATTTGCCTTACGTGCATTATATAGAGCTAGACATATTTCAATTGCGCCACAGTTGCTATGTATGTTGCTATTTTAGAGATACAATTTAAAATTTTAAAATATAACTAATATGTTTTAAGTTGTGATTACTTTTTAAACTATTATATTAAATTGCGTACTTGCTTTCATATTTAGTTTTATTTGAATTTTGTGTATCATTTTAATTTTCGTAATTAATCTGCTTAATAAAAATATATGTAAATAATAAGATATAAAAAACGAAAAAATCATTTTTGTAATAATTAAAAATTTTAATAGAAGATCGTTTAAGAAAAACAAGAAAATTAAACATGGCTTACCTTATTTTAAGTAGTACACTACAACAACTTGATAAGAGAAAGGCTCATTTATTATCAACGTCTACAAACAGCTATGGCTTCACGTCAAATAAAATGATCTACCACTGAATAGTTTTAAGTGTTGTGTGTATGTTTATGTATGAATAAAAAAATAATATCATCATGATGCAGTTATATTAATATATATTAGGTGAATGAATAAGTTCTCGCTGTTTTTTGAAAGATGGCGTTGCGGCACTCTGCATGGAATTTCGTACGGTAACGAATCACCAAAGTAGTACTATATGTAACCTCAAATTATAGTAGAATAGTGTTTACTACAGTGTCAACTACATATTTATTTTCCCTTTGTGAAAATGTGTACTTTTGTGCCAAATAAAGTGTTTTTGCGGGGAATTTTATTGCACTGCTTTATTCAGAAAAAATCTGCAGCAGAAGCACACAGAATTCTCGTTGAGACAATGCTTTGTCGAATACAACGTGCAGAGACTGGTTTAGGCGCTTCAAAAGTAATGATTTTGACCTTGAAGACAAAGAGCGTTCTGGAGCACCGACAAAATTTGAAGACAGAATTGGAGGCATTGCTTGAAGAAGATCCATGTCAGACGTTAGTAGAGCTCGGGAAAACGTTACAAGTAGATGCGTCAACAGTTTCAAAACGTTTAAAAGCGTTAGGAATGATCCAAAAGCAAGGGCATTGGGTGCCGTATGAGTTGAAGCCGAGAGACGTAGAACGACGTTTTCTCATGTGTGAATTGTTGCTTCAACGGCAAAAGAGAAAAGGTTTTCTGCACCGTATCGTCACTGGGGATGAAAAGTGGATTCACTACGACAATCCAAAGCGAAAAAAATCGTGGGGCATGCCGGGTCACGCATCAACATCGTCGCCAAAACCAAATATCCATGGTTCTAAGCTTCTTCTCTGCATTTGGTGGGATCAGCAGGGCGTAATTTATTATGAGCTGCTTAAACCTAATGAAACTATCACGGGAGCTCGCTATCGACTTCAGTTGATGCGTTTGAGTCGCGCTCTAAAAGAGAAGCGGCCACTATACGAGGAGAGACACGACAAAGTGATTTTATTACATGATAATACTCGGCCACATGTGGCAAAACCAGTCAAAACTTACCTGGAAACACTTCAATGGGAAGTTCTACCCCTTCCGCTGTATTCACCGGATATAGCCCCCTCTGATTACCACTTGTTTCGGTCGATGGCGCATGATTTAAGCGAGCAGCGCTTCCATTCTTTTGAAGAAGCCGAAAAATGGCTTGATTCCTGGATTGCCTCGAAAGATGAGTCGTTTTTCCGACGGGGGATTCAATTGCTACCAGAGAGATGGGAGAAAGTGGTCTCTAATGATGGACAAAACAATGGAGTAATGTCATTGTAAGCATTATATTTTAATTTAATTTTTTTTAAACAAAAAAAAAAGCGAGGACTTATTCAAGGTCCTTTCAAAGGTATAATTTCAATTTCAATTTCAATTCAAAGGTATAATATTTTATATTGTAAACATAACCATAGTTGGTTTAGTTTGGTCTGACATTGGACCTAGACGCAATGTCCCTGGCGTCGATCTATTGCCGGCGTCGGGGTCTCGCGTCTGGGGAAGCGGCAACCCCAGTGCGCGCCGAGGAGGAGCGGGAAGCCGCGATAAATGTGTGGGAATCCCGGCTGGCAACTCCATCTGCTGGCCGGTTGACGATCGAGGCTGTTCGTTCGTCCAGTCTTCCGCCAGTGGTTATCGCGGCGTCACGGCGTCACGGCGTCCTAACCTTCCGCACCACACAGGTGCTCACGGGGCATGGCTGCTTCGGGGGTTACTTGTGTCGGATCGCTGGAAGGGAGCCCGACGCCAGTTGCCACCACTGCGACCTCTTCCTGCCGGCCGTGGTCAAGGCCATGCTCGCCAGCGAGACGTCGTGGGATGCGATCTCTCCCTTCTGCGAGGCAGTGGTGCTCAAGAAGGAGTCGGCGGAACGGGCGAGGGAGGCTTCTGCCGAACTCGCCATCCGCCGTAAGAGACCGGGTCGCCGGAGGGCGGCATACGATCGTCAGCTTGGGGAAGCTGGCCGCCTACTAACCTGGCCCAATTAGTCTCTCAGAGTAGCGCGCAGGTTGCTCCCGCGCGCTACTCTCAGACGGTTTTAGTGGGTATTCGGAGGGCCTATATCTGCCAGTCCGCGAGTCCCACATAACCTGCTCGAGTCCCCACTCGGGCCGGTATCCGTAACAGGATTTCCTCACGATAAAAAAAAAGTTTGGTCTGACATAAAGAGATTTTATGTTCATATTATGTTATAGTTAGATATAGAACGAAAGTCTTACAGCCAACATACAAATTACTCTCAAAGTGGAGCTAATGTCAAAAACTCTCAAAGCTACATGTCGTAGCTAAGTTCCCTCTGCTTTTCTTAATTATATATTAATATATTTTCTTAATTATATCAATCCAATCTCAGTAACAAATACTTAAAACTCAAGCTTCAAATTCAAATAGTTTTTTTTTATTGTTACTTATTATATATGATTATTAAATATTAGGAAATATATTGAATACAACAGTCAGATATCTTTCGACTGTGCTACTATGGTATTTTAGCCTTTTCTCCGATTTAATGTAGATGCTTATACAGATACTCGTAAATACATCCGTTACCTTAAGCATTAAATTTATTTTTTGTCATTTATTGACATTGTGATAAAATGTATAAAGATAATATTGTATATGCATAATCTCGTACAAACAAATGAAATTACTGGCGTATATTTCGTTATGACTTTTCTTTGTAACGTAAAAATTTACACAGCTTGTCACTTATTTACATCTAATTCTTTTGACAGTGAAGGCTAAATTTTGAACTTGGCTCTCATTTTTACATTTATGTTTTTCATGGTTATTTATAATGCTTATAGTCTCATTACTCATAAAGAAACTAAAAATAAAAATTAAACTAAAGTAAAAATAATTTTAAGAAACTTTCTTTCCAGATTTTACTTATTTTAAACATATTGGGATAGTTTTACGTTCGATTACCCGAGTTCCCGCCCGTAACTTTTTTTTTCCGCTTCACGTTGTACACCGCATATAGCACAGTAGGCAGAGGGAACCTAGAGTTAAGACACTTCGTTCTCCACTTTCCGCCGATTTTTCGAGACATTGCGTGTTGGGTGGCGGAACCAACACCGTGCTTTGCCTTGTTAGCAAAGTAATGGAAATATAAATACATAATAATTAATTTCCCCGAGTAAAAATCGAACTCACAACCGTCGCGTTTACAGTCACACGCATGGCACGGGGTGCCACGATGGCCTCAAGCCTCGTAACTTCGTTTGCGTAAACTCTAAAATGTTCTCGTTTCTTTTGTATCCGCAGGAATTTTGAGAAATCCTCTCCCACACTCCAAAAGAAACATGTTTAATTTTAGCATTCTACTCTGCTTATAGTTTCACTTGGTAATGAAAGAATAGTTGCATATAAAATACATAATTATATAGAATAAATTTTTCGGTTCCGTAAAATATTTCAAAGTACGAAGAATAATATAAATATATATCTATAATAATAATATGTAAAAACGTTCTGTCACGTACGTAGCGTTCATTGTACCGTATTTAATGTGTTTTGTGATACCAAAGAAATATTATTTTTCCTTTTTTAAGATAACTTACATTGTTATATATATTTTATAAGGAAATTATTATCACAATATTTACACTAGAATGAGTCATATAAGGATGAAAACAAAAGGTATGTGCCTCCCCTTCTGTAAGTGGATTACAGCGTGAACCTAACACAAAAATAAATATCAGTTAAATATTAATCGATATCTTTTACAATGCAGCTACAATTATAAATTACTTTCAGTTGTATACTTAATCTGGCTATAAATACTGTCACAAAAATAATAAAACCAAAAAACCTCGACTGCATACACATGCGACATGCAGTTGGAATCCCTTTAAATTATGCGGGGTTCCTGGTTAAGAATTAATTGA
This sequence comes from Heliconius hermathena, assembly GCA_013403705.1. Lineage (NCBI taxonomy): Eukaryota > Metazoa > Arthropoda > Insecta > Lepidoptera > Nymphalidae > Heliconius > Heliconius hermathena. Next base: position 157,570 of record JAAIXJ010000079.1, on the reverse strand, counting down.
ATGAAGAATTACCTATAGGTCCCGACTGTTAATCCTAATAAACTATTGGGCTTTTTTTATGATACACCTTTCTGAAATCCTTGTATTGATTTGTATCGAATTTGATTTCTTGAATGTGGTATTCAAAAAAAAAAGTCCAATGGCGTCCCACAGCCACCATGATTATTTTTTTAACGTCACCTATCTAAGAATACATGAGCTGCTAAGACGAATGTAATGATACCTCAATTATGTAAATCCTTTCAGCGGTTCTGGAGACTTGAGGTAATAAAGAATATTACATACATACGTATAAAAAACATAATCCTCCCTTAGGAGTCGGGAATTAAAGCTAAAATCTATATACTTATAATAAATCTGTAGAAAAGTCGTTTCTGTACATTGAAAATATAAAAAAAAAAATTGCCAGGGTGTTAAAGAATAATTAACAGAATCCATTTCCAACATTTTTGGAATTTTTGTCTGTTTGTCTGTTTATCTGTTTGTCTGTTTGTCTGTTTATGTGAACACGTATCACGTAAAAAGTACACAATAAATTTAAGCAACTTTTATACATAAAAATTACAAATAAATCAAAGTAGCTTTTAGTGTTTATTTCATTGTAATCGCTTCACTCTATCAAAAGATATAAGTATTTAAGTTTTCAAGAAGTT
>JAAIXJ010000079.1:137576-154577 GCA_013403705.1 Heliconius hermathena | reverse complement strand
ATTGTTGGTGAAAATTACCTTCGTTACAGTCTAGCTTAATTCGTAATTATTTAACACAGTGATAAAAAATGATTTAATATTCAAAGAAATGTTTTGAATAGGTTCTTCAGTCCGTTCGTTCGTTTGTTATTAATATTATTTTAAAAAACGTATAAAAAATAAATATCTCAAGAAAAAAATGCTCTGACACTGTAAAAATATCCCGCAGTATTATTTCATAACTTACCTGTATGTTGCATGTATGTATGTGCCAAGGGTATTTTAGAGTACAAAAACACCTCAAAATCCTTTTAAGATAACTTTGTCGTTTGTCTGTCTGTCAAGAGTATTTTGTACAAGATCGCTTAAAGGTTAGATACCTCAATGTTCAAGTCTATATTCCCTTAGAGCACAAAAAAATCTATCTTCTAAATCATCGCAATCAAATGACGATAAACTATGAGGGTTTATGCATCGTTATTTGTCGCATTTTCTATCAAAACTATACAATTCCCGTTGATACACAATTACGAAATTTGTTAAGAAGTTAAAACTACGGTACGGCACGTATAAAGGAAAATTCCAAAATTATTTTTCAAAGATTGACAACTTTTTGTATTTGTGTCACAGAAAAAAACTATTAGGTACAAATTTTAATCTGTACTTAATTTGATACAAAATGACAACTTTAATAAGTTATTCTTTTGGTGTATCTCCATTCTTGAAACTGGTACGAAACTCCCGGGTCATGAGTACGACTTGAACTTGACCGAAAATATTGATTATTTCATAGATTATATAAAAATGCCTAATAACGTGCTTTCTATGTATATTCTGTATACCAATTATATATTTACTTAAAATATGTGATTAATTTAAAAACTGTACAGGAGCTAATATAAGTTATTTTACAAAGAATATAGTGAATACTTATCCAAATAAATAAATTAATAATTAAGGCTGTTTGTAATATCTCTATTTCTTAAATGAATAATCATCTAATTCAAGCGGGCAAAGCCGCGGGCAGGCCGCTAGTATTTAATATTTTCACTGCTTCTCTCTGGTGTCGAGGCTAAGCGTGGCGTTAAGTTCAACCACTTAACACACAATGCATCCAAAATTCGGTGGAAAATGTGGATCCGAGTGTCTTAACACTAGGTTCCCTCTGCCTACCTTGTTGTGTGCAGGATACAGTGTGATGCTAGAAAAAATCTTTTAAATTTGGAATCTGTAATTTTTATATGATTGTTCATTGTGCTCTTTTCTTTCCGTGTCAGTGTATTGTACAATATTTTATGATATTAAAATGGAGTGGAATGATAAAGAGAACCGAATCGCTATCATTGCAATACATAAAGTAGATATGGAACCAAATACAATTTTTAAAAACCTTCATATACTTTTTATGAGTGAAATGTTTGTGTACCGGGCTATGGATAGGTACAATGAAATCTCCTTTATTTGTGACAGAAAAACTTTTGGTTATTTATGTAGTATTCGTATGGAAAAGGCGAACAGTAAAGGAAAGAATTCGAAGAAATGAAGATAGCATTTAGAACCATGTCGCGTATTTATCAGGTTATTTCTTAACTGATAAGCTCTTAAGCTCTGGAGACGCTTTCCGTAGTACATCATTTATTCTTGAAAAGATAGTTAATAACAACACCATGTTCAAAAACCAAGAATGGTCCTTTCGATCTCGACCCACCTATTCTTGATTAGAAACAAACGCTTCGGACTTTATTAGCACTAAGACTGGCCATCATCTAGTCCTGATAATTTGGAGTCAATAAAACAATTCATACGATTGACAGTAAAGAAAAAAACATAAGTTTTGTATATTTTTAATAGTTTTATATTAATGTACTAAACTAACACACTAATCGTAGCAACTGTTACGTACAATAAAAAAATGTTATTTTTCATTATAAAAAACATTTATGGCAAGACCTTAGTATATGTTATGAGTGTAATTAAAATTGCTTCATATAAATTCTAGGTATGTAAAATTTATCTTGTAGACATTTATCTACAAGATAAATTATAGCTAAAACGGCTCTTTTATCTACAATTAAAACGTCAATTACACGTTAAAATATCTAGTTACATCTTTTAGTTAATGTTAGATTAAGAAAAATGACTCAATTTTGTATTCTTCTTATGAATTACAGATTTTAAAATCTATTCTAATATAACACAATTGTCACACTCGAAGCGCCATAAATTAAGAACTGAACTAAACTGACACACACACTGACTTACACAAACGCTTTATTTCGTTTAAACAGACAAATTCTTTAGAGTTTAACAAACTCTTTAAAGTTTGTTTGAACTACGCGCGAACGAACGCGCAAATCTTAATAACTAATATTATAATATAAATTTAAAAAATCTTTTTGTTTTGGATAGTCCATTTATGGAGGAAGGCTACATAATATCCCAGGAATTGTTAACCCAGGAATATAGATTGTATAATGAGTCATATGGGAAGCCAAAGGTGAAGGCTACAAACAGTATTTTTTAGCAAAAATGACACCTTTCTAAATTAATAGTAATAGTTAACATTAAGAATAAGATTCTTTTACCTTTGCTATAATTTATGAAGAGAATTAAAACTATTTCAATATACTCGTAATCTAGTTATTAATAGAGAATTGACATAAATTTTGAGCTTGTGTTTCATTGAAATATCAATTATTATAAACTCACATGTGGCGCAGGGGCGACGGTTGTGGGTTCGATCACCACTCGGGGAAATTAGTCATGATTTATTAATATTTTCATCTCTTCGATCTAGCATGATGGCTAAAGTCCGGCGTTGAGTTCTGCCGCCTCGAAAATTGTCGAAAGATGGGGAACGAAGTGTCTTATCACTAGGTTATTAACCCTCTATCTACTCTGCTATATATGTGGGTAAGGCGTGAAGATGAAATAAGATGAATATAATAATAAGATGAAGTGTACATGCGTGGAAACTTTGTTTTTACAAAGTTAAATATAGCTTACAATGTAAGCTTGTTCGTGAATCTTGGAAATCAATTTAAAAACAGATGTCTCCACTCGTTTTGATGACAATGCATGGTAGTTGTGTGACGTTATTCTAAATTCAATATGGCGGAACACTCAAGATGGCGGACGCAATTTTTTTTGCAACGCATTCCCACAATATGTCAAATTAAAGAGGTTGCTGAGAATCACTCAAAACATAGGTTGACATCAATCCAATATAGTGACTTTTGAAGATGGAGGACAAGTTTTTTATATTTTTCTACTAAATGTTTAGTGTACCTACTGGAAGTTTTGGAGTCCTCGATTATGTTATTGAGGTCAAATTGTTAGAATGTAGCGTCGGTTGATTAAATTTGACCTGTATAATTTGGTGGAATAGGCGTCAACAGCTTGGGTGGGAATGCGTTGCAACCTATCTAGGAGAAGGATAATTCCAAAACAAAACCCAGAACTGTTTTCTGGCAAAGCATACGTGGCCTTAAGTAAGGTAAAATCATTAGGTCATTGAGGAATCAGAAATCAGAAATCATTGAGGAACTAGACTTTCAAATTATTCGGCAAACGAGAAAAAAAGTAAAAAAATACAAAATAAAATTTCATAGTAAAATAGTAAAAAAACTTTTTTTAAATGCACTAAAAAGTATAAAATAAACTTTTCTTTTCATTTTTTACACAATTTATATTATAAAGGAGACTGAAGCGCTTGCATACATTCTTGGGCCCAGAATGTAAAGAGATGAAAATGGTATGATTTAATAGATTAACATACATCATTCCGTCCCTGAAAATTCTGTCAGTTTTCGCAATCTGAGAGCTGTTAATAGAGATTTGGTAAAAGTGAGGTTAAATTCATAGCACAATTTCTATAAAATTCATTTCTTTGAAATAGATGATTACTGAGAAAAATATCCCTAAAAAACAAAGCAGTATTCGTTGAAAATATTAAACAAACACTCAATTACCTTAAAAACTCAAAATGCATCGAAATAAGTAAAGCAAAAGATATAAAAAACATTAGACAATGTGGTGTCACATATTTTATTTTCATAGAACTGTAATGGATTATTTATATCGCTTAAAGGGCTATAAATTATTTTTCTATTTTTCTCCGCTCCCAGATTGTCAATTGCGCTGATTTATAATATTCTAAAATTGAAAAAAAAAAAACGATCTCTTAGACCATTTTTCAACTCTCTACATTTGTGCCCACGATTTTCCGTCTTCTTTATATTATAAATTTATATGCATTTAAAGACAAGCTATAAGTAGCGTAGAAGTAGCGTAAAATTAAATAATAATTTGGTCTGAAACTAAATAAATACGTGTACTTAAATCTGTGTTTCCGATCCCACGGGAATTCTGGGATTCGACGTTTAGCGTGCGCGAGTATTTACCGCCCCGAGAGATATAAGTATATATGTAAGTATTTTAGCTTGACGCTGTATCCCGCACCTACAGTAGACACCCCGGTACAGTAGGCAGAGGAAGTCTGTGAACCTAGTATTAAGACACTTCCATTCCCCACTTTCCTCCGGATTATGGAATTCAAAGTCGCGCTTGTCTTGTCTCATTTCTAGAGAGAGGAAATGAAAATTTTAAACATTCCATTTCCTCGAGTGGAAGTCGAAATCAAAAACTTTTGCGTTTACAGCCTCTCTGCGTCAGGACGGCCTCAATGTATAAATAATAGATATAGATTACGGAAATAGCTGTTAAAGCTATTCTAGTGATTTTCATAAGATATTTTATGTATAATATTTGAACTACAATTTATAGTTGTTACAATATAATTTATTACAACATCTGTTCTTGATAGCAGTGAAACGTGCAATGCTTTATATATGTTTTAATTCCTTTGTTCAAGTTGTTCTCGAGGTATTAGTATTGTAATACTGAAGCTTTTGCAACACTATAAATTTAACTTTTCAGGTCCACTATATTTACTAATGTCACTCCGTTCTTAGATTTAAAGTGTAATATTAAGCATATTATAATATTATTTTTATTATTTTATATATATTACTGATTCTGAGCATATTTTACTTGATATTATTATATTTAACTTAATTTTAAAGTAAAGTAAAATACTCTTTATTGTACACCGAATAATTAATTACAAAACTGTTTACAATGATACATAAAATAGCACAATAGGCGGCCTTATTACTAAGCCAGCAATTTCTTCCAGGAAACCTTTGGACAGAGGAGAGCATAAAATTAAATTAGGAGGGGTGTATTAAATAAATCAAAGTATATAAAAATATACGAATAGACAAATATATACACGTATAAATACATACATAAAATTTATATCACATACATACATACAGAGTGGAAGTGTCAGCGCTCCTTTTACGGAAACATTACTTAATTTTACTGTTTTTACAAAGATTATACAATGCCATGATTACAAAGATTTACAAAAATTATACAATGCAATGGTTCGTTTTTCACTCGGGGAAATAAATTATTTTAATTTCCTTGCTCTGGTAACAAGAAACACAAATTTTTGGATTTTTTCTTTATTTGTACTGCAAGTTGCTGCTCACTTCTCGCCAAATTTTAATTTCGTGGCAAATTTCATAAGTATCTAATACACTCATGACGATGCATAAACGCTCCTATTTTTTGATTGAGTTGACGAGTTGACGTTTTATTTTATCTGTGCTATTCAAGGACTGTGAGCCAGAACATTCGAAAATGATATCAGATCCGTACATTCAGACGTTCTTGAGATAAATGTTCTTGACAGACGGACTGTACGTTAGGATATCAAAGTGATCGATCGTATAAGGATACATTTTTAGAGGTCCGCACTTTTTAAGGAAAAAATGAAACCCTTATAAGATGACTTTGTTGCTCGTCTGTGTATGTATGTATGTCAAGAGCTTTTATCTCAGGAACACTTGAAGATATCGAGTTGAAATTCAAACCGTATCTATTATATATATATCTCAGATCTACGGTTCCATGATTTAATGAAAAAAAACCTATCTCGACATTTATTTGAAAAAGAATAATAATACTCGACGTTTATATTACAAAAAAACGCGTAATTCGACACTATTAATGGGAATCAAAATTAATAGGGTACTTCCGTTTTATCTAGAATTGGAATTGGGAAGCCATATTTTTTTTATTTTTCTTTAGGCCAGTCGTGGCGCATGGGCACAAAGTGTGACTGTAAAACCGACTGGTTGTGGGTTCGATCCTCATTCGAGGTGATGAAATATTTACTTAAATTTATATTTCCATTTCTTCGTACTGGTGTCGAGGCAAAGCGCGGCGTTGAGTCTGCCACTCAACAAGCAATGCCTCCAGAATTTAGCAGAAAGTGAGGAGGGCAAAATTTGGTATTAAAGCTGCTAGTTCAAGTGAGGTATCAGAGGAAAGGGCTAAGGCTAAAGTAAGCCTGAATTTCAGAAAAAGCTCGATAACTCCAATTTTTGTACGAAATCTTCGGTGGGTGAGGCCGATTCGAGCTTATTCGTTTTTTTTTGTTTTCAGGTACGGAGTCTTAAAAAGAAAGTGCAATATTAGAGCTTCGCATTTCTTCCTGCATAGGAGAAATCTTATGCGTAGGCAGAAGGAACCTAGTGTTGAGGCATTCTGAACCCCATTGCTTGTAGAGGGTAGCGGAACTTAACGCCGCACTTTGTCTGCCATATCGAGGAAAATGATAATCATATCGCGTTTACAGTCAGACGCTATAGTATGTTTAAAATATTAAAGATTCAATTTACCTTTATTTAAAAAACTGCAATCGCATTTTATACACACGTCACAAAAAATTGTTGAAGGTACGAACAGATCCGGTTCTTTGAATGCTACACGTTTGAATGTTATAAGGATATATATTTGGCTATATACGTAAGTCAGTTATGAGTTCGATTCCCACTCGGGCAAAAGAGTTGTTTTCATTTCTAGGTAACAAGATACGTGCAGCGTTGAGTTCCGCCACTCAACGTGCATTGTCTTTAATATAAGCTGTGAAGAACAGAGGGTCTTAACACAATATGCTTTTTGTATATTCTTATAAACATAAAAGAAGCGAGAAGCTATAAATAGAAAATAAGAATATCTAGTAACCACCAGCTCTTGAAAATTTTGTTTAAATTTAGTTGTCAATATCGGGGAAATACCTGACATATAAAATTTTTCAAGAATAGGTAATGTACCTATAGATAACTCTATGAATTTGAAACCACAACGATGCGGTTATTCAACGTTAATTATCAAGATGAAAAATGTTGGTTTATAAGGTGTGTATTTTTTTATTTGTTTTTAATAATAATAAAAACATATTTTTTACATAGATAAACACTGCCTTATAAAATGCATAGGATTAAGTATTTATTTGTGCCGTAAAAGAGTCCAGTTATTAGTATATCGCTCGCTTTGGTGCAACAATGACGTAATTGCATTGTTTTTTTTTTAAATTTCAAGTCTGCCATTTTATTCGGAAAGACTTTACAACGTTTGGTTGCGTCTCCTGCAAAATTTGAAAACGTGCAAATACTTTAGTATTACACGTAAGTAAGTATTATACTTAACTCAGATCTTTTATGTTTTTTTTACTTTACACTGAATCCCGCATATAGGAGGATAGATAAAAGGCACTTGGGAACCTAGTGTTAAGACACTTCCGTTCACCTTTTTCCGCGGAATTTTGGTGGCATTGTGTGTTGTGTGGTGGTGCTCTAGGCTGTACTTTGCTTCTTTACCAGTGGGAAAGATTGCATTCAATCGGGTTGGAATAAAACCCACACTCTGCGCTACGACGGCCTCAACTCTGATGACAATTATTATTGGCAAATCTTTTTTTTAAATGAGTATTCGTTCAAAAAAGGAGATAAATTCAGAGATACAAAAAAAATCTTACATAAAGATGTCGTATTTAAATATTATATATTAAAAAAATATATAAAAATGTTGTATACATTAGGTGATTGCCGGACGTAGGTTGGTCGTAAAGCAAGTACAACTTTTTATAATGATCGTAAAAACCAAAACGAATTAGTTATACATATATATGACTTCTTAATTTTTTTTTATCGTTTTAAATTTTTTTTAGCACCACTCTGCGGGGTTAGCCAGAGAGCGCCAAGTGACTAAAGAAATATGTTTTAAGCAGTACATTAGTATCGAAAATTGGGCAGAAATCAGAGAACAGAGTGCCTTTCCACTAGGTTCCCTCTGCCTATCTTTCTACATACATGTGTGGTAAAGCGTGAAGTTAACAAAAACACACTCTGTTCTCACAATATAATAGTGTTTACTTTTATAATGACTAACCGATGCAATCGATACGATAAATCGATACATTGCAAAACATGGCGATATATTGCGGATTATTAGTAGAAGTAAAGTAAGTAGTAGTAACTTGTTGCTGCTCAAGTGTCCTCAAAAAACAGGTCAAACGGGTCAATTTGCTGTTATTACTCGACTGTGGCGAGGCCTAAAAGGTGAGTTATGTCTTAGCGCATAAGTATGTATACATGTACGTACCTTTGATCCCTTGTAAATGTTAAACCACTAACACACTGATTTTTATAAATGATGCGTCGTTGTTTTTTTTATAATAAATCTACTTATTTTATTTTACTAGAATGTTAACCTTCAACTTTGCCTTCTCATACACTATGACTGATTCTCTGATGACGAAGCTGTGACTGTCATTAGAGAACTCATTATTATTCATTATGTGTGATACGACAATCTCCAAAACGGTTTATTGTTAAACAATACCACAATGATATAAGACTGAGATATTTAAAGAGAACAAAAGTTTAGTTCAATTGTTTAATTATGGCGTTTCGAGCGCGCCAGTTAAGCACAAAATCACTTCGCCACTCTATATGGAGAACATAGAAAGAGGTTGTACTATACAACAAAACTTCAATATCCTTCTTAAATCATGAACATTTTTAAAGATATTTTTTGTCAGTTTCATGCTGATCCTGGATATAGCAGGGCAGAGAGAGAGAGAGAGAGAGAGAGAAGAGAAAGAAAGTATCTAGTGTCATAATACTTCGTTCTTCACTTCCTACACAAATCTGAGATAAATTTGGATCAATTTTGGTTATGAGTTTAATTGAATGGGCTCAGTTTATATTTTAAATAAGTTCTTGAGATTTAACTAAATAAACGCTTAAGCGTTATAATTAATATTCATATTATATTTCAAATTTATATTTTTTTCTTCATATTATCTTGTTAATCTAAGTGCCACGTTTAGCAACGCCTACCACATTATATAATAATAAAATAAATTATATTCTTATAATATTATTGGAATGTTGATTTAGTTAATTAACTAATAGTATTTTGATTAAGCTTAGCGATTAATATATCACCTATTTCTCGATCGTGATATAATTAAAATTAATATATGTATTTGAATGTGAAGATTAATAAAAATATAAAATCAATAAATTAAAAGTATTCCATTCTGACGAGTCAACTGGTCAAAAAGTCGTAAAAAAAATCATTATAATATCTTTTATTATCTCATTTTTATTACTGCCAGTGAATATTTTTATTTGCACATGCCGTAGGTACTATATACAAAATCGTTATTTTTTTCTGGCTTTTCGTTTTATCTCGCATATAGCAGGATAGGCAAAGGGAACATAGTGATAAAACAACTCCTATCCTCAATTTTTGATACATTGTGTTTTGTGTAGCGGAACTCAACGCTTTATCGTTTTACCACACCAGAAAAATGTAAATAATTAATTTCCTCGAGTTGAAAACGAACCCACAACCGTCGTGTCTCGACAAACTGCTATAGCGATGTGCTACATCGGTATTCTATATTATTTATGTTATTTGCCCTAAATTGTGATTGAACCCACGTCCACCTCCACCTTTGCCAATCCTCAATAAAACTTTTGTCATCAAAAATGGCATTAACATTGGCGACGAGTCATTTTGAACGACCTCAGTCGATCTGGCACAAGGCGAGTAGATTGAGGCAACAGGAAAGTGCGGCCTTTATATAATATATATAATTGAATATATAAAACTGCAATACACATTTCTTATATGAAAATGTTATTTTGTATTGATGTGATATTGATAAGTTATAATAATAAAATAAAAAAATTATAATAAAAAGCCGTTATGACTATACTGTCGTAGCGACACAGCGACTGCAAATGAGACGGTTGTGGGTTCGATTCCCATTCGGAGTATTGGATTATTTTCATTTTATCCGGGGGAAGATTTAATTGGTTAAAAAATGGTCACCATAACTTTATAATAGAAAATGTGTATTTTTTTAAATTAATGCTAAATTATATATCTTTGCAAAATTATGATCTCTATTCCTTGCCTTGCAAAAGTAGTTTTATAGAAAAATGCATTTAAATAAATTTAAACAACGATGAAGCCGTCGTGGCTCAGCAGTACAGTATCTAAATGCGACGTTTGTTAGTTCGATTCTACTCGAGAATGAATTACTTTCGCTTCATTTCATTCATTTCCAGTAAAAAGATGAAGCGCAGTGTTAAGACACTCAACGCACAATGTCTTAAAATATTGACTTTGCATTGGGAATAAGGTGTCTTAACTCTCGGATCCCTTCCCTTTGCCTACCCTGCTGTATGTGGAATACATCGTGAAGCTATGAAAAATGGACAACAGTTTACGATATATAAATATTATTAGTCTCAGGTGAGTTAGTGCTTAAAATGTAACACAATTATTAAACTACAAAAAAATCAAAAAGACTACATAACGTACGATTTAAGAACAGTAATGATTGTGAAATAACAAAATGTTACGTGTAGTTCCGCCTTTCATTTTTGATAAATTAAGTTGTTTTATAGAGGCGTCTAAAATATTATCTTCGATGCTTTTATACAATGAAGCTGAAGATTTTCTTTGGTTAAACTAATCTCAAAAAAAATCAGCTTCACGCTGTATCCCGCACACTGCAGGGTAGGCAGAGGGAACCTAGTATTAAGACACTCCGTTCCCCACTTTCTGCCGAATTCTGGACGCATTGCGTGTTGAGTGGCAGAACTCAACCCCACGCTTATAGTCGACACCAGAGCGAAGAAATGGAAATATAAATTTAAGTAAATATTTCATCTCCTCGAGTGGGGATCGAGCCCACAACCAGTCGATTTTACAGTCACACTTTGTGCTACTGCGCCACGACTGGCCTCAATCTCAAAAATTACTGGAGAATAAAAATAAACTTTCCAATTGAATAACTTACGCTAATTGTTTCTTAGTTACTTCTATCACAAATCCGTAGACCATCGTGTCGCATTGGGATAGTGGAAGAAATATTTTTTTGAAAAATTCTCTTTTCTGACAAGCCAAGCCAGGCGTTGAGTTTAAGATTAATTGGTATTATTTTTACTTTGTATGTTTTTTCATTATATTTATTCTAATTTTGTTTTTGACCAAAAAAAATTCTAAATACATATCAATTTTGTTTTCATACTCTATTATATATAATCATTCCCTTATTGAATTTCAATCTCGATGCAATTGAGATTGATTGATTGACCAAGAAACGAAAGCTCGTTTGTTACCAGTGAACCTGACAACTTGAAATTTTATACTTTAAAGCAATTTTTAAAATTTCGGACCACCAAAAGAAAAATTATGAATAATTGTTGTAATATTTTAAAACAGTAAAAAATAAATTATATTTGTAAAATAGAATGTTGATGATAAAATTAAAACTGAAAATGGGCAAAGCTATAAAATACTTTGAGATTACTTAAGTTATTGTTTTGCTTAAGTTATTGTTTTTTAAATGGAATACAATTTCGTCAACACCTCGCCATATATGTACAATGTATGTACAATGTGTATTACTTAAGCAGATTTAAAGTATCAATAAGGTTTTATAAGAAATATAATGTAACAAACATTCTTTTCTTAAGGTCTTGATTACATAATTTAGTTTTCAAGTATTTAATCCACTGTTGTATGACATGAGGTCGATGTCAAGGGTCCGATTTCCATTAGGGAGATAAAATTATTTTTCATATCTTCGTTTGGGTAAACAACAGCACATACATTTGGAAAAGAAATTTAGAACCAAGGAACCTTGTGAAGAACACTAGGTTCCTTGGTTAAGTTCCTTCTACTTACCCTGCTATATGCAGGATACAGCGTAAAATTTAGTTTATTTTTTTATCCGTATTCAGAGTTACCAGAGCGAGTAAATGAAAATATTAATATTTAATTCCACCAAGTGGGATTCGAAGCCAAAACCGTCGCTTTTACAGTATCCCTTGTATCTAATAACTAGTAGTAATAAATAATTTATTACCTATTTACGTAAAGGTATTAGTCATATATTATATTCTTTATTGCATCAAACAAAACATACAGTAATATAAAATGTAAAGTTGGTTGACAAGGGTGGGCTTATTTCTAAAAGAAATCTCTTCCAGCCAACCAGTGGAAGTGGATATCTATCAAAACAGCGGGGAGAGTAATGCAATTAACAGAAAAAAAAAATAAGAAACAAAATATACTAATAGAAGAAACATCATATTCACAAATATAAATACATATATACAATTATACATATATAAACTACATAAACATATATACTATTAAATAAATATATATATACATAAACACATATACTATATGAATACATATAATTTAAATAGGTTAAAAGAAAAGAAAAATGAAAGAAATGAAGTTGCAATATATTGAAACTCTGTTCGAATATAAACTAATTGTTCTCAGTAGCAAGTAAATGATTTTTTAATTGGGATTTAAAGGACTTTAGGGAAGAGGTTCTCTGGATAGAGTTAGGGAGTTGGTTCCAAAGGGATGCGGCATATACGCAGAAGGAGTTCTGCAAGAATTTGGTGTTGCTCATAGGTATGTCAAGCGCCGGAACGACACACGACCGCCTAGAGCGTGAGGGAGGAGGAAGAACGTTGAAGCGGGAGCGTAGGTATGTAGGGAAATTCTTATAGTTAAGGATTTTAAAAAGTAAGGTAAGGATGTGCTTATCACGGCGAAGACGGATTGGGAGCCACTTAAGCTGAGTTCGAAATTGAGATACATGATCATACTTACGTAAGCCATAAATACCATCATACCATCTATTGAGGAAAAGTACCATTCTTAGCAAGAAGATATAGGTTTTGAGCATATTATATGTATTGTATCGACAATGTGTAAACGAATGATACATACTTAGGTACCTAAAACCTTGTTATATTAATATTAGTGTGTTTTATTTATTTTGATAAAATGCTTCCAATTTTCATTATCGTCCGTATTTTTTTTCTACTTACCACTGTATCCCACATGTCGCAGGATAGGCAGAGGGAGCTTAGTGTTAAGACACTCCGCTCCCCACTTTCCGTCGAATTCTGAAGGCATTGAGTGTTGAGTGACGGAGCTCAACGCCGCGCTTTGCCTTGACAGCAGAGCGGAGAAATTAAAATATTATATAGGTATATTATTTCCTCGAGTGGGAATCGAACCCAGTCGGACGCTTGTGCCCCGCCCCTATCACGAAGGTCAAGTATTTAAATATATAATAAGAAATCAATATGTAATTATACATCTATTAATTTACAATAATTATATATCCATTACATTAATATTGTCCACAACTAATTAAGAGCGCGATAAAGAATTTAATTAATTTAAAATGATTTATTTCTACTAATTTTTATTTATATTTATGTACTAATATCATAAAACTAAAGGATATGTTTGGTTGAATGCTCGAAACTCAGGAACTATTAGTTTCAATTAAAAAATCCCCTTGTGTTGGATAGTCCATTGATCGAGGAAGGCTTTAGGCCATATTATATTATGTTAATCTCGATGTAAATCACTGAACATTTGGTCAGATTTATCACGTGCTCTTAAAATGTGACATGTGTCGTACACAACTCTTAGTGATTTCCTGTTAAATTTTTGAGCGCTATACAGGGATATATTGTATGAAGAAAAAAAAAACAACTTCACACTGTATCCAGCATACAGCAGGGTAGGCAGAGGGAACCTAGTGTTAAGGCACTCCGTTCTCCATTTTCCGCAGAATCCTGGAGACATAATAGTGGCATAATATTATATGCTCATCAAGGCATTGAACCCGATACCTCCGAATAATAAATACGTACAAAACCTAACTTAACCACAAGTGATTAGTAACACCATCTTTTTAGGTAAAGAACCTTTTTTTATGTATTTTACCTGTGTATTACCGACAATCTGTCAAGAAATGACACATATACTACTTCAAGAAAAACCTGTAATGGAAATATTCAGAAATAAAATAAAATATTAATTGATAAATAAAAAATCAGCTTCACTCTGTATCCCGCACACAACAGAGTAGGCAGAGGGAACCTAGTGTTACGATACTCCGTTCCCCACTTTCTGCCGAGTTCTGGAGGCATTGCGTGTTGAGTGGCGGAACTCAGCGCCGCGTTTTGCCTCGACACCAGAGCGAAGAAATGAAAATATAAATGTAAATAAATATTTCACTTTCTCGAGTGGGGATCGAACCTTAATTGACATTTACATTTATTTGTTTTTGTTCATAAATGATTTTGTAGTACAATATTTAACTATTATATATATTCAACTATTTCCACAGCGCACGCGGCTGAAGTAATTCGATGGCATTCTGAATTATTGTTATTTGGTTATTAAAGGTTAACTACAAATCCGACCAGTTCTTCCAGAGATCTTTTAGCGCTTAAGAAACAAACTCTTCTTTTATTATACTAAAAATCACAACAGAGGGAAGAAGGACTTCCGTTCTCCACTTTCCTCCGAATTTATTTTTTATTTCGAAAATAATTCATCATTCATCGTTATATTATTTTTACCTTGTTTTTTTTGAAGTCAGTTTAAAATGCAAATACATGGTTCTATCCCCATAGAGTTGATTTGTAGTTTTATTGTGTAAACCCAATTTATCTACTGGATTGTTTTTGATAATGTTTAATTACTGATACGGTAGTTTCCTTATTGGGTCGAAGTGATTTGTTTTCAGGATAATTTGCTTTATCTTCAGTAAGAGGAATAGCTTAGTAAACGTGTTTTTTTGTTTATTTACAAATAAAATTAAAGTGAACAATATTTATCTTTTGTATCTATAAACAAGTTTATTGCGAGTATTTTTTTATAATTTACACGGATGTGATATAGAAAATCGTGCACGAGGAATAACATTTACATTCTTGTAGGTACTTTAAGTAGTAGAGGCCAGACGCACAAGCGTGCGACTGTAAAAGGCGACAGACGTAATTTTTATTTGGTGGATGATTTCACTAAATATTTAAAATATTTTTCAAAGATGTATTCCACATTTAGAGGAGAAATATAGTTGTTTAGAAAATTTCGAAAATAAACAACGTAGGTATGATTTAAACGCGCGTCTTTTGGACAAGGTTTTCTAAAAGCACATGTTCAAATCTCGTTATGTTGATTTTTTTTATATAATACGTTTTCTATAATATCATTAAATATTTTCTCTTGATAAAAAATCTTATCAATAGAGAATATTTATTAATTTATAGCATTATGTTTCGTTATTTTTATAAAAATGGTGAATATAGAAATCTTACCTAAAATTTTTACTATAGATAATCACAGCACACGCAAATCACATAAAAGTCACAGTATAAAACTTTATTTTTATATTTATTTGTATTATATAAAATATTAAATGCAATTGTTTATGCGTCCGCGCAGGTGGTCGCGTCGTCAAACAATGAAGCGAAACATGCAGTTGAATGTATTTTGCTAAAGAGAAGGGTTGGTCGGTTTTTGTACACGAAAAGTGGTTTTGGAAAATTTTTCCAATGTTTCTTTTTAATTTGTATGGATTGATTTTAGAAAAATATATTTGTTTTTATTCGCATGTGGAGATTCCGTCTGATTCTGTATGAGAGGCAAATTTAATATGAAATAGAGAACCTATGTGAAGCTCTGTTAGAGCATGTTAGAGCATCTTCACGCTGTTTCTTAGATATAACAGAGTAGCCAAAGAGAACCTAGTGTTAAGACACTCCGTTCTCGATTTTCCGAGGTATTGCATGTTGTGTAGCCACCTGTATCGGCGCATCGACAGCTTGATTTTCATGTTAGATATCATCAAATTCACGTATTCAGTGTGAATATATAGATAATAATACAAGGAAAATAGTCTTTATTATAATTATTGTAAATATACATTTTATTTACATGAAGCCGTCGTGGCGCAGGGGCACAAGCGTACGTCTGTAAACACAACGGTTGTGGATTTGATTCCTCCTCGGAGGAATAAAATATTTAAAATTTTCACTCTTCGCTCTGGTAACAAGGTGTTGAATTCCGCTACACGACTCGCAGTGCTCCAAGAATTCGGCGGAGAGTGGGGAATAGAGTTGTCTTAACACTAGGTTCCCAGGTTCCCAGGAAGCTACAAAAAAAAATATTTTATTATTTTTTGAAATTTGAACAATAATCAATTATTCAACGGTGGCGTTTTATACGACTTAAAATATAAGATACCTAAATGTTATACATTAAATTTCGAGAACCTTCATAAATTTAGTAATGAAGGTTGTTGATTATAAAAAAAGAATATTTAACCAATTTATACATGTTTTAGGTATAAATCAAGAGAGTATTTTTTAAGTATTTATATGGTTCTTTCTTTGGTCTCGTAAGCCCCGGCCCACCTCTAACGTAATATCGAGTTTGAGGTGTCTCCCTGCCTTCCTAAAACCTTGTCGTAAAACGCGGGATACAACGTGAACCTATTCAATTCCCTCTTGAAAATTTCCCTCATTCAGAGTCACTCTTGATCGATATTTTTATAACGCAATTCTTCATTCAGAGGCCAGTCGTGACGCAGCGGCACGAGGTGTGACTGTAAAACCGACTGGTTGTGGGTTCGATCCCCACTCAAGGAGATGAAATATTTACTTAAATTTATATTTCCATTTCTTCGCTCTGGTGTCGAGGTTAAGCGCGGCGTTGAGTTCTGCCACTCAACACGCAATGCCTCCAGAA
>JAAIXJ010000079.1:104543-135912 GCA_013403705.1 Heliconius hermathena | reverse complement strand
AGGCATTGCGTGTTGAGTGGCAGAACTCAACGCCGCGCTTAACCTCGACACCAGAGCGAAGAAATGGAAATATAAATTTAAGTAAATATTTCATCTCTTCGAGTGGGGATCGAACCCACAACCAGTTGGTTTTGCAGTCACACCTCGTGCCGCTGCGCCACGACCGGCCTTAAAATAAATAATTAAACGTAAAACATTAACGAGTCATACATTGAAGGATCATGAAAACAGGTCTTTAGAGCGAGCGACATTAGAAGAATTACGAATTTCGGGGCATTACGGTGACTCATTACTACATAAATTATTTTTAATTATTAAAACGATGTTAATTTGCTAAATCGTAGTATTTAGTAGCGTAGTTTAATTTAGTTTAGTAGTTTAATTACATAATATGTACCTATATATGATTTTTAACTTCACCCTCTCTGATGTCTGAACTTCACTCTGATACATCCCGTATACAGCAGAGCAGGCAGAGGGACCCTAGTGTTAAGACACTCCAATCCCCATTTTCTGCTTAATTTTCGAAACATTGAGTTCACAGACCGATTAAATAAAAATAAAAATAATTTATTCTCTCCGAGTCGGAATTGAACCCACAAGCCTCACATTTACAGTCAGCCACAATATGTGTGTACTCGAATAACAATAAAATAATTTTATTTCATTACGTTTGAAGGCCGACTCAATCACTTCTATGGTTAACTAGTTAACTATAAAATGTTGCAATTTAATCAATAATGGAAAATTTACTAAAGCAGCTCGTCAAGGAACCATTGTGGTACAGTGGGGCAGTGTCGGATGACTTGATGGAGGATGGTTGTAGGTGTGGATTTACATAAAAAATAGAGGCAGACAACGCGATGGTTGTGGGTTCGATTCCCACACGAACAAATGAAATATTTAATATTTCCATTATTTCATTATTCAGTACAGGCTAAGCGCAGCGTTAAGTTCCACTACTCAACACCCAATGCCTCCAGAATTCGGCTTAAAATATGGAACGTAAGTGTCAGAATGGAGAACAGAGTGTCTTAACACTATTCCCTCGTACCTGTAAAATTCTAGAACATTCTCAAACTTTATATCTGCATAAATAGCAAAGTAAATGCAGCAAAAACCTTCACTTTTAAGCCTTCAAGTTACGCCATGGCTAAACATGAAAAGCTTATTATATATTCAATGATAGGTTAGTGACCTCAATTTATACCTTATATAATAATACATAAACATAGTGAATGTAGGCCATCGTAGCGGAGTGATACAGAGTCTGATTATAAATTAAAAAACATTTGGTTCTTTATATACATTTAAATGCGAGACATTAAGTGGAACTCAACACCGCGATTTATATTACTATATCGGGAAAATAAAAATAATTACAAAAAAATAAAAAATCTTGACTAAAGAGGCCATTGTCCAACTTTAACATCATGTATATCTTAAGTTCGACTATATAGAGTGGAAATAGAATTCAAAATATATCGCATTTACAGACAGATTTATACCACTGCGTCGCGAGGGTCTATCGCATATTCACATAATAAATATAAATAACACACAAAAAATCTTAACTTACGTAATATGAAATATATAATACAAAAAAAAACAAATAGTAATAACATAATAATGGAACAGTAGAATGCATGATTTCGTTACTACCGAGAGAATGTGTTGTAATCATTAGAGAGGTTTGCCATTGTGTGGCTGTTGCGTATTAAAAATAACTGATTCTTTTTTATCTTCACGCTGTATCCCGCACATAGCAGGTAGGCAGAGGGAACCTTAGAACCTTGTGTTAAGACAGTCTGTTCCCATTAAGGTACTTCCGTTCCCCACCTTCTGCCGATTCTGGAGTTATTGAGTGCTGAGTGGAAGAACTTAATGCCGCACTTTGCAAGGATTAAAGTTATATTTTACAAATAGTAAAAAACCCGGTCAAATACGAGTCAGACTAGTCTACCTTGGGTTCCGTAACATGTCAACAAGAAGTAGAACTTATTCAAGTTTATAAGCTTAAGTGTACCAGCGTAATATATAAGTTAGCAATAGTTTGCCATTTTTCTTGTGCTCCAAGGAACTAGCCTGAATATTTGATATTAATTCCAGCTTAAGGTATCTCTATATGCTCTTGAGAAACATGGTTTCACGGACAGAGATACAGACTAATAATAAAATATTTCAATAAGGATTTCGTTTTTTTTGAAGTGAACCTTGAAAAACAATTTTTATTTCGGATTTATTCGTTTTTATTCAACATAATGTTAAAAACAAATGAAAATACTAATAATTTTTAAATTTAGTACACGTGCTAAATAATAATGTGGCACTCATGCATTATATTTTGTTATGCATATATATTTTTATTTTTAAAAATCAAAATAAATCAGCTTCACGCTGTATCCCGCACACAGTAGGGTAGGCAGAGGGAACCTAGTGCTAAGACACTCCGTTCCCTACTTTCTGCCAAATTCTGGAGGCATTGCGTGTTGAGTGGCAGAACTCAACGCCACGCTTAACCTCGACACCAGAGCGAAGAAAATGGAAAAATAAATTTAAGTAAATATTTCATCTCCTCGAGTGGTGATCGAACCCACAACCAGTTGGTTTTACAGTTACACCTCGTGCCGCTGCGTCACGACTACCCTTTTTATTTTTATAGTCTATTATTCAAATTATAGCTATCAATGCCGATGCCATCTACATATTACATTTATTTTATATATTTATTTTTATTTAAAACTTTGTCTCGACTCCATAGCAAAGAAATAAAAATATAATTTTTAATAAATATTTCATTTACTCGTGTGGGGATCGAACCCACAACCAGTCGCATTTACAGCCACAAACTTGTGCCCATGCGCTACTACTGGCCTTAACTAAGTTAATTGTAGTATTTATAAAGTTTAAACAATAAATTAATCAAGAACAGGACTTCGCAAATAAAGAAACTTTTGAAATAACAGGTCTCGCTTTATATTATCTTTGCAGAGACAGCCTCGAGCGTGTACTCGTTGCTTATAAAGTAGTTAATTGAATAATTAAATTTATAAGATCGAGAACTGCTATTCATTTATTTGTAGGTATGGATAGGTCAGTTATGTATTGAGTATTATTAAACACTTGAGGCCAGTCTTGGCGCCACTGCGCCAAACACACTGCGACAGTCGGTTTTACAGTCACAAAGTGTGACTGTAAAACCGACTGGTTGTGGGTTCGATCCCCACTCGAGGAGATGAAATATTTACTTAAATTTATATTTCCATTTCTTCGCTCTGGTGTCGAGGCAAAGCGCGGCGTTGAGTTCTACCACTCAACACGCAATGCCTCCAAAATTCGGCAGAAAGTGGGGAACGGAGTGTCTTAATACTAGGTTCCCTCTGTCTACCCTCTATTCAATTCTATCTCTAGTCAGAAGGAATCTAGAGACATTGCGTATTGAGTTACGGAACTCAACGCTGCGCTTTGTGTTGTTAGATTTTTTTGGGGTTTTAGATTTTATTTGGGTGCCGATATCTGTAGGACAGTAGAGATTTTTTTATTGGATAAATTAAATTTTAACAAAAAAACCAAGTAAACAAAACAGGCGGCTTAGCATTAGCTTGACACCGATTTCAAAATTATAATTTTTTTTTATTATAAGTAGCTCGATGTTTGAAGACGTGTTTTTTTTTGTTAAAAATTAATTTATTTTACGATTTTAAGTGATGAGTAGACCTTAATAGGATGCATCTCAAACGATTAGGTAGTGGTTGTCCTATATAAAACTTCAATCTTAATTAGGTATTATTTTTGTGCATATATAAAAAATATTCGGGCGAATTCGGAAGTTCTCCTTTTTTTGTAGTCGGTTCAAAAAGAGGACATTCTCTTTTTTGAAGTTGGTTGAAAAGAAATGCAACGATGAGGAATCTCACTTCTGACACCAATTTTAACAATGTTTTTCCTTGTAACTATTACTGTACATTTTTTAAAGTGTTATTCCACACTTAGGAAAGAAAAATACTTATTAAGAAAACGTATAAAAATTTGAACGTAGCTATGGAAACGGTCCAAGTGCTCTAACCAAATAAGCCATACGTTCTCACCAAGCTACGTCGAAATTCTTATAGGCTTGTTACAACTTATTTTTGTTGTTAGCATCTCTGTAGGGAGATTTTTACAAATTTCCGCTAACCAAAGATAATTATTAAGAATTACCATCTGGCAAGAGAGAATGCTATTTATTAAATATTCGCGCGCCTCTTGGATACCAACCTGTCCCAGCTTCGGTGTATGGAGTAGTATCCGCCTGTGGTTCTAATACCTTCTTTGAACGTAAAATAGTCGAGACTCGAATCAAAACATTATTTATTAAATAATACTTTTAAAGGTGTTTGGGATATCAGTTACAATATGCAGAGTCAGTTTAGTTGATCGAATCTACAATAAAGAGATACACAGAATGACAGGTACTACGTACGAGGATGTCACAATGAAAATGACGAAGAATATGCTCCTCAGGTGCAATATTTCAAAAAGTCCAAATACGTCATTGTTGCACCAGATGAGTGACAGTTACTACGTACGAGGAGAGTTCTTTGACAAACGATATTATTCTGTCGGAGCACATACTCGTAGGAGACTTATTTTATTACAGAAATGATTATTAGTTTACACTTCAAACTCCATAAAAGTTTAAATTTACAATTTTTATTTATTTTACCATTTAGAAATATGATAGGAATAAGTTGAGTATTTATCTATTACAATAAATATTTTCCATGATTTACAATACATTTTTCCTTATTTACGAATGATTCAATTTAATCAAACATTTATTTTTGTTTTTTACGGTTTCTTTTAGACATAGCGATCGTTCTCTAAGGAGATGCTGTACTTACAGTAAGTACAACCCACGCTCTACTTCTACTCATAGGTTGATTGAATTCCTTCCGATATACAATATTTATTACATTACAATATAGGAAATGTATTTTTTAAACGACTGTGTAATACAAAGGAGGTTAATGTGCTTATAACTGTATGTATGTGTGCTTGTTCCTATATAGCCTTATAAGAACCAAACTGGTCGACTAATTTTGATGATTCGTACATTTTGAGTTTGTATGTGTTATTAAAGACATGACAGCAAACAGAAAATAGAAGAAAACATATACATATACGAAAAATATTTTTTGGTTTCTTTCATTATATTTCTTTTAACATATGTTACGTTAAAAGAAATTTCTTGTATGTATAACAAATAGACAGAATCTCTATTAATTATTTTTAAATTGTTTTTTATTATTTCTATATCTATCTATTATATAAAAAAAACTAGTGTTATTTTTAATCATTTATACATATTTTACGTGAAATTAAGAATATCAGGAAGAAACTCACTGTCACAAGTGTTAAAAAAACAACGACCTAATTGAGCTCGTGGTGAATCCGATGTTTAATTATTAAGCGTTCGTTCGTTCGAAGTTCGATTTTCAATCAATGAATTATTCTCATTTCTTTTTACCAGAGTGACAAAGTGCGGCGTTGAGTTCCGCTACTCAACACACAATATCTCGAGAAAAAAATAATAATAGTACAGTTTTTACGCAAATTAAATTACAAAGTTTGTCTATAACTATATTTTACTAAAGATTTCAATGAGTTTTTGTCTCGGTGGCTACAAATTAAAGCTTTTAATGAATATAGAATAGGATAATGTGATTTATGACTTATTTAATTAAATTCTGCTTTGATTAAAAGGTTTGTCCAAAATGGATCTTAAAACTTAAGGATATTTTACTTGACTAATTATTTTACTTGGATATAAGAGTAAGTAGATTACTGTGGAGGAAATTCAAATTCAAAATATTCTTTATTCAAATAGATTTTTACATGGATTGTGTGCCTAATAATATGAGAGTTATACAATATATATTTATATAAAAATATAAATGAAAAATTAAATCAACTTCACGCCGTATTTCGCAGACAGCAGGGTAGGCAGAGGGAAACTAGTGTTAAAACACTCCGTTCTCCACTTTTCGCCGAATTCTGGAGGCATTGCGTGTTGAGTGGCGGAACTAAACGCCGCCCTTTGCCTCGACAGCAGAGCGAAGAAGTGGAAATATAAATTTTAAATAAATATTTCCGTTCCTCGAGTGTGGATCGAACCCATAAGCAGTCGGTAATATACAACACTCACTCGACGATTCACAAGAATGATAAAATGACAATAATTCATTTACCTGAGGATTGAACTAACAGCTATCGCGGTACAGTCAGACGTTTTGCCGCTGCGCCTCGACGTACTTTTATGATACGTAGTTATAAAACTGTTTATCTAAAATAGAACCTTTCTGATTAGGAAACGTTATCAATATTATTTTAGTGGAGTAATCGAATTTTCAATTAAATACGTTCTCGCTGATTAGTCAACCTCGAAAACTGTTTAAAATAAGAATACATACTGATTTGCTATATTAATATCGCTTATAAATAAGATAAGTTGCTAGTGTTTCGTATGAAGTATTTAAACCTTCGAAAACATATATACTGCTATGGACTAAAAGATATTTATCTTTTAGTATAAAAAACTTCATCAATATCCGTCCAGTACAGAAACTAGTGCTAAGACATTCCGTTCTCCATTTTCAGCCTCTAAATAAAGGTAGAAATGCTATAATATTCGATCTTTATGCCTAGAAAACCTTGTCGACTTTTTATCTTAACTGATATTTGCTTGAAGTATAATAATATTCCAGTAATTCTCATGTAGGATTATAACAAATAACTATTGCATTTATAGTAGGCAAATAGAACTATAGATTGGAGATTAGCTTTTGTATTAATGAGAGTTTGAGTGGGAATGGCACAGTAGTTCAATTAATATTGTATAAAACTTGTAAATATCTATTATCTATAGTATTATAAATAAAACAGAAAAGTAGCGTCTGTATATTGAGTATATAATGTGGCAAAAAAACAATCAGTGTCAGTCGGACTCGCCTATAGAGGGTTCTGTACCAATTTTTAAATTGTAGGTCAACGGGTAGTACAACTTATCAAAATTGCCTATGTTACGTTTGAGAGCGTTTGCACTCATTTTGTATGAAAATGAACTACTATTATTAGTTGGAGTCGATCTTTCGCCACGACGAACCTCAAAAAAATATTTAACTTTAAAAATGAAATTAAACATTTTTAAACTAAATATTAAATCTGCTTCACGCTGTATCCCGCGCACAGCAAGGTTAAGTGTTAAAACACTCCGTTCCCTACTCTCCGCCGAATCCTGAAGACATTCCCACAACCAGTCGCGTTTACTCACTCTTCGCCGCCTGCGCCGCGACTGGCCTCCATGTGCGTCTTTCTATAATATATAAAATTACATTTTATAGGTACAACCTAACAAATTGATATGTAGATACCATTTATACCTTCCATATAACAACTTTTCGTGTAACACTCGAATAAGTAAGATTTCTTAGTTCTCTTGTATGTATTCTATTGATGTTATTAAGATAAAATCTTGTTAGCCTTAACCAAGTATCTTTCTTTCTTTTGGCTTCACGATATTTTTTTTCGACTGTGTAGTATGCTGTTGGCCATAATAGCCTCTATAGCGTCATCGGGTTTTGTGGGAGGCCAAGCTAGAAGAGCTCTGATCTTGGCTTGTACAGCTTTGATGCCAAATTAATATTCTACGAAGTTGCAAGGGAGACACGGACCTCGACTTGCGTACTATGTTGATATTGGAGGGCTTTGCTTCACTCGGGCCGAATAAGCTTAATTAATTTATCTCAGTCGATGGTTTCAAAGTTTACTTTTATGTAAGTATGAAATTATGAGATGAGTGATTATAAAGTTTTCTTAGAAAGAAAGTTTGCTAATTTATTAGCATAATATAAGTTCTACATGAAAACAGTTATAAAATTATTGACTATAGTCATAATACGTTTACGACTAATACATTTCACGCCAAATGCTCCAGATACGAATTTAGCGGTTATAGTATAGTTATATTTAGGGTATATTGTTAGCGTACTCGTGTAAAAGAGGGTAGATTTAGGTGGAAAATAACTATAAAAGCAGTGGAATTGTCAATCGGGGGCAGTTGCTTGTAGGCAACGGCCCTATTGGAAGGAAACTATATATAATTTTTTTTAATTATTTTTTGAACTCCTCCTCCAATGTTAGCGATAGGTACTGTATTTTCGAAGGTCAATTGTATTATTGACGCCAGTCGTGGCGCAGGGGCACAAAGTGTGCCTGTAAATCGACTGGTTGTGGGTTCGATCCCCACTCGAGGAGATGAAATATTTATTTACATTTATATTTTCATTTCTTCGCTCTGGTGTCGAGGGGAAAGCGCGGTGTTGAGTTCCGCCACTCAACACGCAATGCCTCCAGAAATTGGCGGAAAGTGGGGAACGTAGTGTCTTAACACTAGGTTCCGTCTGCCTACACTGCTGTGTGTGGGATACAGCGTGAATCAGAAAAAAAGAAGAAAAAAAAATTATATTATACATAAAAAAACCAGTTAAGTGCGAGGGGTAGTCCGCCTCGCCTGTTACGGAAGCCTCAGTAGGTTTCCGTAACAATTGAGTATTGTAGGTCAACGAGAAGTACACCTTGTAAAAGTTGGATATAAGTTTTATAAGTTTGCCCATAAGCACCCATTTTGTATGAAATAATCTACAAAAATAAGTTTGTAATGGTTTTTTTTTTGAAATATTTATAAATTTTCACTCAGTGGTCCCTTTGCGCCAAATTTCATAACTGTAGTTTCACGGGTCTTATAGGTTTTGATTACGGGGCGAAATTCATAGAAAAAAGAAACGAAATATGAATATATAGACTAAAAAAATATACTCATATCCTTTGATTGCGTTGATTTAGAAGCTTGTTTTTTTTCTGTACTTTAAGGAACTATAGATTTGGATATTTGATATTAATTTCAACTTGATACCTATATTGTATCAAGCCGGCTTTTAAGGTGGGTTGGGCGCCGGAGCCCGGCATTACCTGATGCGAAACACAGTGGCATAAAGCCACTACTTAACGCCGGTTTTAGAAGCCCGCCGCAGTGTAACCACGTTTTGGTAGACCATCAGCACGAGTCACTGTTTTAACCATCTCTAAAATTCAATAATATTTATTCTTAAATATTAGTTGAATTTGCCTGCGCCTTTACGGCGTTGCGTCGACCCCGGCATCGGCTTGACCGACTGCCCACAGGTGACCATCCGGTCTGCAAGGTCCGATGACTGCCGAGGCGGGCAACTGAAAGATTGTGTAGCCATGTCGGGTCGTGGCGGAGCGCGACGGGAGCGATCCCACTCACGCCCACGCACACCCGGTAATGTGAGGGACGAGGGGGCGGGATGTTACCATTCCCCCCGCGCCCCAGATCCCGGTGATACCATCACGCCATCCACGCGCCAGGCGGCCGTACCGCCCACGCAGCCACCCACGCAACCGCCCACGCTAGAGGCGCCCACGCATTCCGCACTTCCGTAACATACGCCCACGCATTCCACGCCCACGCATCTTGCGCCCACGACCTAGCCGTGCACAAAGGTTTGAACTCCGTCGATCTGGAGGTACTCCCGGATCCCTTCGGATTCCGATCCACCACCAGCCCGTACTGGTCTCACGAGGGGGCAAACTGACGTTTGCCAGAGGCTCTCCGGCCAGAAGCAGAACCAACTGGAAGCGTTTCTAAGCCGAGCTCCACTCCAAGCAGCTGCACGTCGAGCCACTCGTTGACGCGGCCAGCGTCGACCGATTGGAACACTCCATAGTGTCCATACAGGAAGCTATGGAGAAAGCCACCGCACCCCCCAGCGAGCGCGGGTTGCCGCCAATTCCAAAATGGGTCGAAACCCTAATCCAGAAGAAGAGGACGACGTGCGCTAGATGGCAGGCAACTAGGGACCCTGCCATCAAGAAGAGGCTAAACGAGCTCATCGAGCAAGTTCTGACGGCGCTCGGCAACCGCGAAGCCCACCACTGGGAGCGACGCATCTCGGAGGCCAGCGAGGACCGGACCTCGCTGGCCTCCGAAGCGGACACTCGACGACTCTCCAAGTAGCCCGCGTTATTCACTTCGCCGCAGCCGCAGCTAACAGGAAGGAGAGTGCCACTGCAGCCTTCCTGGACGTCGCCAGCTCATTTGACCGCGTCTGGCACCCAGGCCTTCTAATTAAGATTCTTCGCGCTGGAACCCCGCACCACATCGCGCTTGTCCTTGCCGCTTTCCTCCGCGGCAGGACCTTTCGCGTCAGAGTGGAGAGTGCAGTTTCCCGCAGGCACCTCATCGCCGCCGGGGTACCACAGGGCAGCTCCCTATCTCCTGTTCTGTACGCTTGGTACACAGACGACATACCAACGGAGTAGGGCTCGATGTTGGCTCTCTATGCCGACGACATCGTCCTGCTTACGAAGAGTCTTAATCCAGAACACGCCGCCGTCAAGCTCCAGCGAGTACTTGAACTGCTTCCCGGTTGGCTGTCGGAGTGGAGGCTTATCCTCAGTGTGGCCAAGACACAGGCGATTCCGTTTGGTAACCGCCTGAGGCCGCCTCCTCCGCTGCGCTAACTGGACGAGCAGGTCCCCTGGACACCCAAGATCACCTACCTTGGCGTAACCATCGACAAAAGATTGCAGATGTCTGGGCAGGTGAAGAAGGCCGCTGCCGCTGCGAAAGTGGCGTTTTTCACACCACATTTGACTTGCATGCATCTCCGGCCTGGTACGCGCTAGCAAATGCGCGGCACTGCAGTGCCTGCGGTGGTCCAAAACATCACCTTATGGCATGTTACCCAGGCTCCCTACCATGTGAGGAACATGACGCTCCATCAAGATTTGAAGATAGAGAGCCTGGAGTATCATATCGGCCGACTCGCAGCCAATGCGTTTCGTCGCGCTGATACCTCGGACCACCTGCATCTGCAGAACATCACGCCGTGGCACACGCGACTACCGGACATAAGTTGCCTACCAAGGGATATCCTAACTTCCCCTAACTCCGACTCCTGAGCTGCCTCCTCGGTCGCTGGTCGTCTAAGCTGGGCCTCTCACGGGAAACCGTGAGTTTCACCCGGCTGGGCTGACCGCCCAGGAGGGATTAAAGCTCATCCCCTAGTTCGCTTTCTCCATCCTACCCCTTCTAAATCTGATCATCAGTTTTACCCCGATTCCCCCCTTGGTTCCCAGGCCAACCCCCAACGACACAACCATATTTAACAGAAATTCCCCATACATCTCATGTTTTCTTAATATCTAGTATAGACATATATCTGCATTGTACATTGATATTATTATTATCTTTTTTAACGCTAAATTGAGGCAGTCATGGTGCAGTGACACATCGCCTGACAGTGTCTGAAAACGCGATGGTTGTAGGTTTGATTTCCAATGGGTAGAATAAATTATATGCATCGCCTCGGTACATCAAGCAGACAAATGGTGTCGTTCAGTACCGCTACTCAACACCGTTGTAAAAATAAATATATGTTTTTTTTGCATCTATACTACCCTCATTTAGTAAAATCTTTGAGAAAATTATTTTAAATCAAATGCTGATGCACTTTGACTCACATCAGCTTTTGCATGATAAACAGAATGGTTTTACTAAAGGTCGCTCGACTACTGATGCTGGTGGTAGGACTTATAAAAAGTATATATGAGGCTTGGGAGGGATCGCAGGATGCTCTTGGTATGTTCTGTGACCTGTCTAAGGCCTTTGATTGCATTCAGTACTCTACATTGGTCATGAAGCTACACTATTACGACATAAGAGGACGTGCACTCAATCTTCTGACCTCTTATTTAGCTAACAGAGTTCAGAGGGTTGATGTGAATGGCTAAAAATCTCCTGCATCATTTGTCAGTATGGGGGTCCCACAAGGGTCTATTCTGGTCCTTTTCTGTTTTTAATATATATAAATGAATTGCCATTTTTAGTGGGGATATTGTTTGCTGATGATATTTCATTGATTTTTAAAATAAAACGAGCACAAAACATATATGACGACGTAAACAATGCTCTATCGAAAGTGGTACACCAATACCTCGCTATGCGTCGGGGTTACGTTCCAAAAAAACACGACGCAAATTGAAACGACGCAAAGTGAAAATAGATTTTCTACAGCAAATCATTTAACGATCGAAGATAGGTTACAGGCAGTAGTGCAGGCTTTCGAAAATACTACCTTTTAAACTAATTTTGTCTCCAAGCTGACAGTTTTTTTTTGTATTTTTGCCAATTCTACCAGCAGCGCCCTTTTCTCTCATATTTGGGTAAAAAAAATACAAATTTATGTAAAAAAGAATATAACTCTGCCAATAAATAAATTGGGGAAATATTTATCTTTTTTGTAACCAAAACACCACGTAAAACTTTATAGATGTAAATTAATTATTCTCATTTTAAAAAAGCACAACACATTACCTCACCACACTACGTAATTAAACTGAACTCTAAAACAAGCAAAACAAAGTGAAAATGAAATTGTATTAACTTTGCGTTGATTTTTTGTTAGAAAGGGAATCCCCAAATTTTGATGGCATGGCGCAATTAAAAACAAAGGTGCTGCCATATTTTAGGAAAAAAAATTCGAAAAAAAATTAAAGACTCGAATCCAAAACAATGCAACTTCGAAAATCTAACGACGCACAGTGAAAATCAGTAAAAATTAAGCAGCGACGCAACTTCGAAAAAAACGCAAAACGAAACGACGCAAAGCGAGGTATTGGTGTACATTGGTTTAGTGTTAATAACTTACTATTGAATAGTAAAAAAAACTAAATGTATAATCTTCAGAACACCTAACACAAAATTTTTTAAAGCTGATGTACTCTTGAATGGTGAAGCCGTGGATCCTGTCGATTCTACGGTGTTTCTGGGTATCACCATTGACTCTAAATTACAGTGGGGACCTCATATCGATGGATTGGCGAATAGATTTAGCTCAGCAGCTATTGCGGCAAAAAAAGAATCAGACTATTAACTGATGTGGAAACAGCTCGCCTTGTTTACTTTAGCTAATTTCATAGTAGTATGTCCTACGGCATTCTACTTTGGGGTAATGCAGCCAGTATTAAATCAATTTTTCTCTTCCAGAAGCGAGCTATTCCCGCAATCTTATAACTTAGACCCTAAAGAATCGTTAAGGCAAAAATTTAAAGAAATAAATATATTGACAGTTGCATCTCAATACATTTTTGAAAATGTTATGTATATTAAGAAGAATATTAAAGATTTTGCCAAAATTGGTGATGTACATAATATCAATACTAGAAATAGGAGTAAAATTATTGCACCTGTAACCCGATTACATCGAGTCCGTAATTCTTATATGGGACAATATGTACGTTTTTACAATAGGATCCCAGAAAACGTCCGAGAATGTTCTATATCACAATTTAAAATAGTTGTGAAAAGACGTTTGTGTATTAAAGCTTATTACCAAATTAATGATTATATAAATGATAACACGCCTTGGGAATGAAATGCTCGCTCCAATCAGTTTCAAAGTATCATTGTGAGAAACGTTAAAATGTGATTTTGTATAATTGATTTTAAAAAAATAAGTCCCGCTGAGTTTTTTGCGCCGGTTCTTCTCAGGTCTGAGGCATTAACTTTGATGAACTGGTGGTAAATTATTTGACGTTCAAAAAATGAAATCTTATTTTGAATAAAATTATTTGACTTTGACTTTGACATTGACTAATTAAGAATTACATTGGTTGAGCGCACTAATAATTAACTAATTTAAAATAAACTAATTAGATACTAATTTAAATAAAAAGTATATAGTATATTATCTTTGTGCTGGGTATTTCAATTATCGAGTCCTTAATCCTATATTTCGTTACGGTAATAGTTTCGATGGTACCCACTGTACCTGTCACACACAAGTCATCGTGCGGCGAAGCCGCTGGCAACAACTAGTACATATGACTAAGGAAAACAAAAAAATACGTTGTTTTTTATAGATTCACTCTATATCCAGCACATAGAAGGGCAGCGGCAGCTCGGGAACCTAGTGTTAAGACACTACGTTTCCAATTAAGACACTTTCGTTCCCCACTTTCCGCTGAATTATCGTGTTGAGTGGCAGAACTCAACGTCGCGCTGTGCCTCGTTGCCAGAGCGAGGAAAAGAAAATATTAACAATTTCACTACCCCCGAGTGGGAATCGAACCGAGAGTCGTCGTGTTTATAGTCGTACGCTGCGCATTGGCGGCCTGATAATAATGTATTTTTTACAATACGAATGGATTTTTTTGCAATAAAATTAAAGTATAAAACATAACGGATTGCGTAAACTGGTTCACAACACGCTTGTATTGACCGCTTTTTTTCGATGCAATTTAAATACTTTTTTTTTTCATTTATACTGCTTCGAAATTCACTAATTGAAAACGTGAATTAATGTTAAGAGCACTTTACTTTGGACTGAGTCTTTATAATTGCCGTCCACGGAAAAACCACGATTCTTGTTTTAACATTTGTTTAGGGTCACACTGTATCAATATATGTGAAGCTGATTTATTTTGTCACGCTGTATCTCATACACAACAGGGTTTGTAACAGTATGTACCTTGGGTATAAGTTAAAAATAAATAAATAAATAAATAAAATAAAATATGCATGGCAATACACATAAATAACATAGTTAATTATGAATAATACACACTATATATTTTTAATACCAAATTAATCGAGACGAGTTCGTGTATTGTCGTCCCGAGTGTCGCGACCGTCGTTCTGTCTATATAGGTGGTGGTGATGCTGGAAGGCAGCGGTCGAGTCGAACTCTTAAGTACTACGGTACTAATAAATATGATGCACATAAAGACTCGTACCAAGTATATTATAAATATAATATAATAATTCGAAGCCTATGATGGCACGATCTTTTAGGATCGAATTTCTTATAAAGGCAATATATGTGTAGGGGCGACACATATTGTGGATCCAAGTGATCTTTGACCAATATTATGATATTGAATGTTGCTTGACGTCGCGGAAGCTGACGTGATGGGCTTATGCGAACTGTTATAGCGACATTAACTATGTCGTGGCTGATGCCGTCTCGCAGTACGCTCGCGATACGTAAGCTGTGCTTGTATGGCGTTGGTCATTGACATATTATATACCACTTCTACGACTTGGTATACGACTAGTAGGTGTGTGGTGCTATTTTATGTCCCAGCTCCGGTGTATGTAGTAGTGTCCGCCTGTCTCATACGGGTGTGTGGTGCTATTTTATGTCCTGGAACTCTGGTGTATGTAGTAGTGTCCGCCTACGGTTCGAGACACGACTGTGGGGTGTGTGCCGTGCGTTTATTTAACATATCGGCCGCCTTGCGGTAGTGCGTTCGTTCCAACGACTTATATTGATCTCACAAATCAATCAACATCACGAATCACCATTCTAATACAATCTTAATATAAACAAGCGTAACAAGTACCTTCGGAAAGATCACACACAAACGTCTCGGAGGGTTCAACGATGACTGTAAAGCCACGGTCTGGTCGGAACTCACGGTGTAGGGGCGGGGCGGTGCCCGTACTCTTTCTTCTTTTTATTATGACTAGTTCGCAGTTATAGTGGAGAGGAAGATAGGACGCGCTCTTGGCTTTTCTTCGGACGAGCTTCGAGTTATGACAATGTCATATTGTCGAGTTTCCAGTTATCTAAATAACTGACACAAGAACAACTTCTGATGGCAAATATCTTAAAGCGATACCTTCTAATGGCATAATATAAAATTCTTAATACTGTTACCTCTGAATCTCTAAAAGATTTTGGGTTCTTCACGATCACAACTATAAACGGTTCTAACCACTAGACACATCACGAGCCAAGGCATTATTTATTAAATAATATTTTCAAAGGAGTTTGGGATATCAGTTACAGGTTGGCAGAGCTAACCTAGTGTTAAGACACTTCGTTCCCTATTTTCTGGAGGAGAATTCTGGAGGCATTGTGTGTTGAGTGATGAAACTCAACGCTGCGGTTTGCCTTGACACCAGAGCGAATATACGTATATACTAAATCTTTCATTTCCCCGAGTGGGAATCGAACCCACAACCTGTCACACTTTGTGGACCTATAGTATGATTTGCCTCAATATGATATTATTGTTATACCATATTCGAGTTTTATGCATCTAAATATATATAATTTATTATATAATACAGTATATTATTTAATATATAATATATAATTTATTTTTTTGTATTTTTTCATTATGAAATATTAAAATAATTTTTATAACTTACTATACTCCACATGGTTACGAGAGTAAAAGTTCTATGTGATATTATTAAAAAAATAATTTATATTATACTATGATAATCACTATTAAAATATTATTTTTTAAGATTCTTTACAGTTACGGCTGAATACCATATATTTAGGTTTTATTAAAATTTCCCCAAATAACAATGCAATCACGTTGTAAAATACAGGTAGTTTGCACGAGAAAATAAAATGATAATAGTAAGAGCTAAAATGGTAAGTCGCTGTTATTTATATAAGATTCACCTTAATAACCTATTGAATAAAATTGTAAGACAATCTAACAGTATTACAGAGTTGAGTGGTATTTCTGAAAATAAAATGTTACCATTTTATTTAAACTTACGCTAACTTTAGTAAATTTTAGAAACTTTACTAAAGTATCTACTATTTTTTATTTTTTCGTGCTATTTATTTATTAAATAATTAGTATTTGGTGAACCTTATAAAGTTTTTTTTTTTAAATAAGTAAAAAAAAGTAGCGTAAAAAATTATGTCTCAAAGGAGCTCTATCTATCTTCATTATAAAATTATTATTTTTCGAATAATCGATAAAAAACAGTTTTTTCCGATTATTATTTTATTCTGCGGGGACGGCGATGAAATCACAATAATATACAGATAACTACAAAGGCGGACACATTTTTTTTAATACTGGCCACGGTATAACAAGATGCACCGTTGAGATTATCGTTCAACGCGTTCTTGAATTCGGGCGGAACTTGAAAAATGAAGTTTCTTAACAGCAGGTTCTCTTTGCTTATTCTGCTATGCGAGATAGACTCAAAATTAAATGCAATATAGTTTTGTAGAGAAGGAAGATAAGGAATGGATGTGGAAAGGCCTATTGCTGTCGGTAATAGAATTAATGGTGCCTTATCCGTAATGCGAATTCTATTACCTAGACGGTGAAATGTCAGTTCGTGACCCTGTTTTACGGCAGCAAAACATAGATATTAAAGGAGATAAACGAAAAAAAGAAAAAGTAATAAACCAAAAGAAAAATATTTAAATATTTACACAAATTATACAATAGTATAAAAAATTAAGAGGTATAAATATATGTATATTATACTTCTATACTATTATATAAAGAGGAAAGATTTGTATGTTTGTAGTGAATAGCCACAAAAACTACTGAACCGATTTTTAAAATTATTTCACCATTAGAAAGCTACGTTATCACAGAGTAACATAGGTTATATTTACTACTAGAAAAATTTAAGGATCCCTACTGAAACTCCAATAATGTAACCCAAGGGGTAAAAAAGCTGATATAAAATTTCTTTGATCGCATGCGTTGCAAAAACTGTTGAAGATAGAACAAAAAAGTGTTCTAGAATATAAAAGAACATATTCATATCTACAAAAACCTCGTGGTCCCACTATAGTAGTTTTGACAATACAATAACTTTTTTGCAGTTTAATATTAGATAAAAACACTGACCATAATCAGATCACGCTATCCGTACCTTTATCCAATATTTATCAGCAGTTTACTCTTTCAATTATTAAAATCGGACACAAAAGATTTTACGAATTTTTAAAATTATAATCTAAACAAAATATATCTCTAGAAAACTAAATATTTTATACTCACCTATAAATACCATTATTAACATGGCGTATAGAGAACTTTTGAGGTAAATTTGGGAAATAAAAACGTAAATATGTAACTCTGTCTCTCTGTGACGCCATCACGGCAAAACAGCGGATCCGATTGTGATGAAATTTATAACATATTTAAATGTCTTTGGATTAATATAAGCTACATTTTTCTCCTATTATTATTTTTTTTTTTTCAGAAATTTCATTTTCTGTTTACGTAAAGCTTGCCAAAATGCGCTTTCTGAAAGCTTCGATGTGATGCACTGGCTCAATCTTATAAGATACTTAAAAACAATGTTCTACAAAAACATTGTCCTATAAAAACATATAAAAATGTCTATGATATTATATGTTAATCTCTTAAGATTAAGTCACAATAACTACTTTAATTTATTTTACTTAAATTTACTTACTTAAATTTATTATGTTATTGTTAATGTATTTTCTATAATTTGGTATTATTCCTTATCATGATAAATATATAATTGAAAGAAAAAATACAATATATATAATACAATTTAAGAAATAATAATATAATTATTTATTGTGGGATCCACGATGGTAGAATTGCCCGCAGTGATCCTTGCCGGCCCTTTAGAGGGCTGCAACGTTCCCTCCGCCACATATACCTTACAAGAACACACTAATAGAGCATCCCTCGCTGGTATGTCAAGTAGCATGCCAGCATAACGTAGCCATGTCCGGAACGGTGAGAAGTGGAAGATGGAGCTACAGACAGAGGAGGAATAGAACAGAAGGTGGATTAATTATTAGATGTGATGTGATGAATAACCGAGATCAGAATGTTATTTGTGTGATTGAGACCAAGACAAAGCGTAATGATAAGACCTATTGGCGTAGAATAGAATCCGAAGCTGCTTTCGGCTCGCTTCAAGTTAGGCATAACAAGAGTATTCTTGATATGCGCCAATATCCTCGGCTCTATTAGGCGTGTCATGGGCTTTCTAAGATATTAGAACAATCGAATAAAGTTGCATATCTGGGAGGTATATTTATGAAAGAGGGAAGATAAAAAATACATGTGGAAAGGCGTATCTTTGCCGGTAACAGAATTAAGGGTGCTTCAGCTGCCGACGAGAAGGTTAAATGTCAGCACAGCTGCACATTTACTCATATACAATGCATAGTTATAGTTACCGACGCTATTATATTGCAGCGAAACGATAATAGAAGAAGAATGAAAGGAACATTAATTCTGTGGACATTGGATCTCTTCGTAGGATATAGCTGGCCGAATCCACAATGTAGAGATACATAGATCGGCATATACTACTAACAAGGACGTCATGGTGAAAATGAACAAGAACATGCAGAGGTAGTTTGGGCACGTTGAGCGAATGAGTGATGAAAGAAAAGCAAAAAAAAATGATGAAGGAAGTTCAGTGGTAGCGTTTGGCGATTCGTTCTCGCTGCACGCTGTGGCTACCCTGCCACAGCGTCCAGCTAAAAAAACATATATGTATTATATATATCTACCTCCTTTCGCATTTTATATTGATTGAAATTGTACTTTACAGTACATCATATATTCAAAACTAGCGGACCCGGACGCGGCTTCGCCCGCTTGAACTATACGAATGCTTATTAGATATATTATATTTATGAAATTGTTTTTGAAAACATCTAATTCAAATGAAAAAAATATATTATAAGTAAACTTAATCATATTAAAATATTAATAAAAAAAAACTAAACAAAACCAGCTACATATTAATATCATCAAAGTAAAATAAATATTTAAAAGAATTTCAGTGATCGATTTTACTGATTTACCCGGGAAAAATCTTTATTCACGTTTTCCTTGTGCGCGTACATAGATACTATATGAAATAACTTTTCTACATTAAATATGATAAGTTTTGCGAGCAATATCAAATAAAATCCCAAAAGACTAAAACTATAATTTACTAAGTGTATAACAACGGTATAGATAACCATCCAACCAAGATGAAATAACCAACAATTCTCTCCTTAATACTTAAATAATATTATGCCGATGCCGCGCAGGGCCGCAACTTACACCACACCAAGAAATTTATGAAAATCTAACTAATCTACTACTCGAATAAGCGAAGAACCAAAGAAAAGTATAAATTAATTATAAACAGCAAATAATTACATAAAAATTAACAGTAGTTCGAAAATGTATGAAAACTTACAAAACCGTCAAAGTCATCTGTCCGTTCGCGTCGGTCATACTATGCCCCTCGTAGGCTAGGTCATTACGAATCAGTGACATCTTCTTAATTATTAATAAGAATGTTATACAGTAAACTATAATTTCAATCTAGATGAAATGCTAAAAGTGACTATTATATTCATTTTCATAAGGATCAATATCAAATTATAGAAAATACATACAACAAAAACCCGATAAATATAAAGTAAATTAATTAAAATGGTTACTTTTGCTCAACCTTCAGAGATAAACATATACACCATCGCGGACTTTTTTAAACATTATTTAAAGAACAATATTTTTAAACATTTTTAAAGTGTTATTCCACATGGTTTGGCCCTGATTGCGTAAAAGACAGACAGACAGAGTTACATTCGAATTTATAATAAAGGTATGGATGAGCTAGCCTGCGAGCCGCGCGATATGCGGGGCGGCTTGAATACGGAATAAACGATCCCAACGGGCAGAGACGACGTTGACGGTTGCGTGTCAATTTTCATACATTTTCGATATAATATTTGTTATGCTCATAAGGTTATTGCTATTTATTATTAAATTATATTTCTGTTATAGATTACTTAGATTTTTTAAAATTTGTTGGTTAGGTAATAGTTAAGTATTTTTATTTATTTTGGTATTAATACATATAAATTTCTGTCGTGGTGCAGGGGCTCCAGGGTGTGATCATAAACGCGACAAGTTATTGGTTCGATTCCCACATGAGGAAATTAAATACTTCATATTTTTATTTCATCGCTCTGGTAACGTCACGCGATACGCAATGCCTCCAAAATGCTACTTAATTCTTTAGTCCGGAAAATGGGATACGGAAGTAAAAAATGTCTTATTTCCAAAACAATCAAAAATTCTTATATAAGTTATTTTATAAGAATCTTTGATTATTTTGGAATACCGTAACCCAAGTTACTAAAACTTTCATATTAATAGCCTTCATAAGTACACTACAAACACACAGAAATAAAAACACGGATGCTTCTGTGAATTTGCGAAACCACGATACCCTAACCTAGGATTTTATAACCCTAAACATACACGACAAAGGCGCACACATTATTTTGAAATTATACGCTATTGTCACATTACAATAGGCCTGTCTATATTCTATAGAAAAAGATTATCAGATAAACGTGTTTGTGAGAGAACGGGACGTTGTAATAAAAGTGAGATGAAAATGGTTTCAAATCATTCTCATCTTAATAAGTCTTTATATTTAGATTGATTTTAAAGTTATCATTCCTGATGAAATATAATAGCAAAACCTTTAAAAGAAAAATAATTAAAAAATTTCATATATGTTTTGAATTGCAGGTTAATCCAATTAACTCAGTATATTAAGGAAAACTACACAAAACTTTTCCTTAACAAACCAAGGAAACAAATACATTTTGAATAATTATAAACCATTTCTCTAGTACTAGAAAGATTCTACATGTAGCACTCTGCATATAGGCAGAGAGAACCTGAGAATCTCCGGTAGGCAGAGAGAGCCTGGGAACCTAGTGTTGAGACACTGTATTTCCATCAAGACACTTCCGTTTCCCACATTCTGCCGAATTCCTGAAGCATTGGCTGTTGAATGGTGGAACTCAATGGTGAGTTTTGCTTCGTTATCAGAGCGAAAAAATGAAAATATTAAATATTTCATATCCTTGAGCAAGATTGAACCTACAACAAGTTGCGTTTATAGACCCCTGCGCCACGACAGGCCTCATTAATTATTAGATAATCGTAGTTCCTGATGAAATTTTATTAGCAAATCCGTTAAAAGTTTAGTAGTTTTAAAATATATTCATGTCATATTAAATTTCAGATCACTCCGCACCTGAACTTAACTCCATAAAAGATAATAATAAAAAAAAGTCTAAACAGGACAAGGAAATAAAAACATTTATAAAAATTATAAGCTACTTTCTTAGTAGGATAACGCAACATTAAGTTCCGCCATTCAACACGCAATGTATTCAGGTTTTTGCGGAAAGTGGGGAACGGACTCTTTCTGCCTACCCTGCTACATCCGAGATATAGCGTGAAGCTGGAAAAAAATCTTTAATGCATGAAGTCTCGTAGGTCTTCAATTCTATACTACAGCCTGTAGTTATATCGGTGTTCTATTAATAGGATGAAAAAAGAAGAATGGAAGTTTAAAATTGTGTCATTGAACCTATTGTGAATTATTGCTTTTAGTCTTTTCAAGTGTTACTATTTTTGTTACCACGATTTATCACATTGTTAGAAATTGGAAGCGGTTAACGTTTAAAAAAAACAAGATAAAAACTATANTCATATGTTTCTAAACTATTTGGAAAGGGATACTACGTAATAGCAATAAGTGATATGTATCACCCAATGACAATACTTCACACGAGTTTCCTTCCAATGTCGGCCATTGGACAACTGCCTACAAGCAACTGCCCCCGATTGACTGTTTTCTTTTCTTTCGAATTGGCTTTATTACTGTTGACCTGGGATGGTCTTTACAGCGTCACCGGGCGGGGAGGGAAGAACTTTGTGGGGACGGAACCACTCGACTTCCCCTCCATTCTTACGCCCATATCTCAGCCATGACGGACTCGATTACTATATTTTTGATTAAAATAATACGTAAAAAGCTCGCTTTTAATCAAAATAAAACAACATATAAAAGTTTATAAAAACATTTATGTTTCCAATGTCATCTAAAACAAATATCACATTCTTATATTAAATTTTATTAGTAGGTACACTTCAAATTACAATAAAATCACTAAATAAAAAATACTAAATAAAAATAAAAAAAAAATTACAAGCAATCATTTAACGTTAATGATAATGTCAAAAAAAAAAAATTAAATGAGCCGTGGCGCAGGAGCACACGCCAGGTTGTGTACAGCATGAGTGGAACGGAACTTTCTTAATTGGAACGGAGTGTTTTATAACACTAGGTTCCCAGGTTCCCTGCCTACCCTGCAATGTGTGGGTTTCAGCGTGAAGATAAAAAATATTAATGAAAAAGATATATTAAAAGATGATATATTAGGGAAATGGGGTGAAGCTTTGCTTCACCTTTTTCCCATTTAACATGGTAGACAAAGAGAACTCGAGTGTTGGGACGCTCCGGTTCCCACGCGAAAGAATTATTGCATAGAAGACATTTTTAATTTTTACTATTTTTTCTTTCACCTCCAAAGCTGATTGACTGACTGACTAAGGTTAATCTTACAAAACTATACTTAAATAGATAACTAAGTAGATAC
The DNA here is from genome assembly GCA_013403705.1 of Heliconius hermathena. Classification (NCBI taxonomy): domain Eukaryota; kingdom Metazoa; phylum Arthropoda; class Insecta; order Lepidoptera; family Nymphalidae; genus Heliconius; species Heliconius hermathena. The sequence goes on along the minus strand of JAAIXJ010000079.1, from coordinate 112,549 downwards.
AAACAATTATGAAACTTAAACTAATAGAAAAAATTATTACTGAATGACATAATACAATTAATGGCAGTAAATGTTAAACACAATATATTGTCAACATGATTGTCATCGTAAAAAAATCATCTTTTTACAATATATATAAATTGAAACGTACAGGGTCTCGATCCCGCGTCACCTGGATTTGCAAATCATTCAAGAGCGGGTTTGAGTCCCACTATGTTTAATTTTTTGTACGTTCTTTGTAAATATTTTGGTATCCTTCCTTAGTATTGAATAACATTTTAAAAATGGTAATGGTTTTAAATATGGTGTTTAATTCGACCAATACTTTTTTATATTATGAATACAAGGCTGTTATAAATTTCTAATTATATTAAATTTTAAATATTCTAGCACTCGGTAATTAGATTGTGGATTCGAATTTTACTTCAAGATATAAGGTAATTTTTACATTGAATATAAATATTTCACTTGATCTTAATAACGCCATAATATAGCAGCGTTAAAAAACAAAAAAAAATTAGCTCCAAGCAGCAGTACAAGCTAGAATAATTAATTTCCACAATTCGAAATCGAACCCACACTCGTTGTGCTTACAGTCACTAAAACTGTGTAAAACAAAATATAAAACATAGGTACTTTACTTATGTACACATCTAAAATAATTATATAAAATTAATTACACATTGGTGTTTATAGCATAGTGTACATTATACTTAACGTAGATTAAAAATAAAATCATTTAATAGCTAATCGTAATTAATTACGATTAGCTATCTTTAAGAACACTTTCAAAGAAATGATCACTTTCATACCATTAAAATATCTTCGTTCTCATTTTAATCATATCAAAAACATTAATAAGAAAAAACTTTTAATTTTGTTTTTATTTTTTTGAGGTCAATAGGCGTGCCAATTATAATATATTTTTGTATTATAATAGAAAAAAACCCTAAGCTACATAATTTAAATAAAAAAAAATTATATACATGCTGATCTTGAACATTTAGTTCTTTCTTTTTATATAGTCAAAAATAATTTATGAATTTATTAGTAATTTATTTTTCATTATTATTAATTTACAATATTTGTTCTTATAATTAGTCACATTCACATTAAAATATTGAAATTAATTAAAAAATATCACATGTAACTTTAAAACGCTTACCTACTGGACTTACCTATTATACCACTGTACCAGAGTTGCACAAATTTTAATTGCAATTGATAATTAAATATTGACAAGTGAACATTTCTTTGAGCTAAAATTAAAACAAATGATCATATTTTAAAATTTAATTGTCAATTGCAACAAAAATTTACCAACCTCTGCTATATAAGTAGCATCTTGGTTTACCTATGTTTCTAATCTAGTAACATTACCCATATCTACATCTAGCACATTTGTCTGGTACTTCTCAAACATACTCAAAATTGATACGTAAGAGCCAGCGAAGAGAGCAACGAAGGAGATGAATACAATGAAGATGTTCTTCCACAGCTTCCATTTTAAAGTACCGAGGCCTCGATCCCAATTATGCACAGTGTCAACTATAGCTGGTGTTAGAAGACCTAAGCTTGATAGAAAGATTGCTCCGCTGAGGTTGATGAACAGCTCCAAGTTGGGGAAGGCAGCGGCAAGAGCAACTGTGTAGAAAAAGAGACTTATTGAAAAAAGCCTTATTTGAACTATGCATTATACAGCACAGATTGTAAATATAACAGAAATAAGAATAGAATATATAACATACAACTTAATGATCAATGTACTTTCTAATCATGATTCATTTAGGAAATTCAGTTAATAATAATAATAGCAGAACATGTATTCGAACTTACTTCACGAGAGATCACACTTTTTTTAAATTTTATAAAGAAAATCAAAATAAATACTATTCTATTAACAAAATAATATTGTTGTTGTTCTTTGTTTATGGCGTGCCGAACGTGCCAGTTGAGCACAAATTACTTCGCCAATGTCACGTTGTATGGAGACCACACACGAGATAACATTACTTAGCGACTTTCTGAAGAACAAAATATCAGCGAACAGTATGTCACATAATGCGATTATTTATAAATTTTCAAATTCAAATTCAAAATATTCTTTATCAAATATACTCTTATAAGCACTTTTGAATCGTTATATAAACAAAAAAAAGCTACCACCCGTTCGGAAGGCAGTTCTGCTGAGAAGAGCCGGCAAGAAACTCAACAGTTGCTCTTTTCAAATTCAATGGTATAATATATAATTTTATTACATTAACTGGCAGCTATCCTGCATCACATTCAATAGACATTAATTCCATACATTTATACATATTTTTTTATCTAAATGTCATTTAAACAAAACCGTGTCTCACTTGAACCCACAACAGCAGCAGTCCTAATACTGATTTGTGTAAAATTATGATACTTCGCGGCAATTTTATCATGTATCTGTCTCCATATCATTTCCATGGGCACGTAGAATTGTAAGCTGTATGTGAAGAGGATAGCTAGGGCCATCAGGATTTTAGCACTTTGCGCTAATCTGAAATAAAAAATATAATATAGTAGTTGAAATCATTATTATTTTCTTCATCTTCTTCAGCAAACGTAAATCAGTGATATATTTCTCCATTTTTCATTCATTTTTGGGATTTAGTATTATTGATCGAGATATAAATGCAAAATTTTGGATTGAATGAAGCTTGAGGCCGTCCTGGTACAGGGGCACAAGGGTGTGACTGTACGGTTGTGGCTTCGATTCCCACTCAAGGGAATAATTAATTATTTATTAATATTTTGGCGTTGAGTTCCGCCACTCAACATGAACATGGAAAGTCGGAAATAGAGTATCTTAATACTAGGTTCCCTGTGCTTACCTCTCTGTGTGCGGGATACAGCGTGAAGCTGTATAATTAGTTATTTTATACATTTTGGGGATTTAGCGATTATAGTTTATTGAACGGGCTATAATTGCAAATTTTGGCATCATTGGCGTCAGGCCATCTTGGCGCAGGGGCACAAGGGTGTGACTGTAACGCGACGGTTGTGAGTTTGATCCCCACTGGAGGGAATGAAATATTCTTTATAAATACTTTAATTTCTTTGCTCTGGCTTCAAGGTCAAAGACCGGCATTGTGTTCCGCAACTCAACACGCAACGCCTCGAAAAATTCGGCGGAAAGCGGGCTATAGAGTGTCTTACAACTAGATTCTCTCAGCCTACCACTCTGTGTGCAGGACACAACGTGAAGCTGTATAATTAGTTTTTTCTTCATCTTGCTAGCTTAGCAAACATAATTTAATGATATATTTCTCTAGTGTTTTAAGTATTTAGTAATATTGAACGGGGTCTAAATAAAATTTTGCTTTGTGTAATGCAAATTAGTTTGAACATACAATAAACACATTCATTCGCTCTGTATAATAATGTGTACTAAGTAATAATTGTAATATGAGATCGTATAGATTTCTGTATAACTTTTACTCTACTCATCTCTTATATTTTTTACTCTACCCTGATATGCGAGCGAGCGAGCTAAACTGAAAATTATCATTAAAATAAAAATGTTTAACGAAAATAAACACTTTAATGACAATTAAGATTTCGTTAATAAATTAATTATCATTAGATTGTGTATTTATAAATATTGCACAATATTTTTTTATCTCTTTAAAATTAAAAGAATATTTCCCAAACAATTTCCAAGTTTCATTAAGATATCGTCTTAATACGAAAAAGGTAATTACGTATTAAGTTATTTTCACCATCATTAATATCATAAAGAGGGTTTCCTTGTATCGCATTAACAATACTGAGATGTTAGACGAAGTTCATTTTTTACTATGTGTTTTTCTCACATATTATTCTCCTTTTGTTGAAGAAACATAGAAAGGCTCGCTTTATTTTTAAAAAGTAGGTGTTCGTGACGTCGCGATGTTCGCACTTTCGCTGACTTGACACGACATGTAGTTGCAAGTTCTTATACAATTGTAGTAGTTTTAAGTATTATTTAATATTAATTTTAATATTATATTTCCTAAATAAGTAATATTTTTAAAAAGTAATAACATAAATAGAATTATAAACAGATATAAGTATTATCTTTTAGTTTTATATAGTAATTCTCGAATTTGTATTGCAATTATATAGTTTTAATATAGTTTACCGCGCTGATATTTGAAGATAATAATTACTTTAGCATTGTAAAATTTATTATTAACTATTGTTAATTATAGGTTTCTATAGAAAAATATCAGATTTATAAGTGCTACATGTTTGTAAATAATTATTAAGAGACTTTATATCATAATAACTTGTGTGAATTTCGTTAGTTACAGTATCTTTTGTAAATTTCTAATAGTGAATAATTAAATAGTATATTAATTTTATTTTGTTATTATTATATCATAGTGAAAACATTAGCTTAAATAAAGATAAAACGACTCGATGGCTTGCGGCTCTCGTTACGGTATAGCTCCGCGCAACGATAGGTAGCAAAGACGCGCGGTCGTGGTCGGACAACCAGTTCAAGTTAGTGTTGCCAAATTATCGATAGTTTCGCCATCGATAGTTTTAATCTAAAAAAGCCTATGCGATCGATACAACAATCGATAGTATCGATCTTATCGATAGTTTAGAAGAATGCAATACAATCGGCTAAGTGCAATACTATCGATACTATCTGTAGTATCGTATCTTCTAATCGGAAAATAATCAATACAATCGATAGTATCGATACTATTGAATGTCTAGGAAACAATAGTATCGATACCATCGATTGTTTTGCACTATCGATTATTTGCTAATTCACGATAGTATTGAGTATGATTCTTGAGCTTAGTTACAAGATGAAATGAAAAGATAAAAATACTTTTTACTATATTCCTTTCGATGATGATAATTTTGGTAAAGCACCCCTTCCCCTACGAGTTGTCTGTCACATAATAATCTAGTAATTATACTAGTAGTTTACATAAACAATACTATCGCAAATTATCATGCAATCGATAGTTCACAACAATCGATATTATAGATACTACCGATACTGTCGATACTATTGTTTCCTTGAAATTCAATAGTATCGATACTATCAATAGTATCGATATCTTTCTGACTGTGAGATACTATCGATAACATCGATAATATTGCATTTGTCCGATAGTATTGTACTGTTTTGAATTATGGATAGTTTCGATACTATCTATATAATCGATACTATCGATTTTAATATCGATAGTCCTCCTATCGGACTACTATCGATAGAATGTCGATATCCTATCGATAGTCCACTATCGATCGGCAACACTAGTTCAAGCAGAAAAAGGAAGAAAAATAAGAAGAAAAATAGAAAGAAATATAGAAAGACAAATAGAATTATAGGAAGACATATTTAAAGAAGCCGTTAGTCACCGACCGTTATATAATACTGAATCATAGCGTCTTGTTTCATTCGGCGATGTCCGTGTACCCCACTATCCGGAACCTATAGTGCACAGGACGTCAGCGGCTCGTTCATTCGAGCTCCGCCCGTCCGGTACAGTAGTCTAAGCATAATTTAGGATTGAATGAATTATGATGGCGTGATTATTAATGCTGAGACCACCGTGGCGAAGCGACGGCTGCGGGTTCAATTCCCACTCGGGAGAAAGCATAAATTTAATTTCCCCACTTTGGTAGCAAACAAAGCGTAGCCTTGAGTTCCGCTATTCACCACGCAATATATCGAAAATTGAGCGGAATGCAAGGAACGGAATCTGCCTACGCTGCTATATTGGAGATACAGCGTAAAACTAAAAATATAAATAAATTGTTCATATAATAAGTCAAAATTTAAAAATAAAACAAATCATAAAATCTTGACAAATATTCAAATTTATGCACAAAAACATAAGAACCCAAAAAATTTCATATTTATATCTTTCATCGCGGATCCCTGGTGTACAGAATGAGGAAAAAGAACAATGTTTTTTTTTTATTTTCGCAGATTTTTATATTTAGAGTGGTTACGTAGTGATAGTCCAGTTTCAAGTTCCACATCGAATTTTTTTTTACTTTTATTTATTTATTTATTGATAATCATTTTCCTGAATGGATATCGAACGTAAACCATAGTACGTATAGTTGGACATCACCACTGTGCTACGGTGGATAAATAAAATAAGTAAATAATACTCACAGTTCATCCTGCGGCAGATTAAGAGTGACACTTCCACGTACAGCATCTCCATATTTAATATAACCAAAGAAGCCTACAATGCCGTATAAGGATATTACTATAGTCATGGCAACATTAAGGACACCAGGGCAGCCTAAAAACTGTTGAGGTTTGGCCATTTCGTTTTCAACTGGCATCACCACGCCTATGCCTTCCATTGCGAAGATCACTGTGCTGTAATAATTTAATATATTATACTAATGTTCCATTCGCCGCTTCGTGTTGTGTGGCGGAAGTTAACGCCGCGCTGTTGTGTTGTTTCCAGAGCGAGGAAATTAAAATCTTTCAATTCCCCGAAAACGATATCCTACTACTATGGTGTTACACAGGGACGTGGGCGGCGGTGATCACTTACCAACATGTGAACCGTACGTTTGGTCGAATCATAAAAGGGAGTATGCCAAGACGGCCCTATTTAACTTTTAACTTTACAAGTATAGAACCCTTAAAGGATCTTAGTATTTTCAACATTCTTTTTGATATAAGTCCGTAGGGATGATACTCGTTGTTTTACAACATTTTCTTGGAAACAAAATTTTGAGATAACAAGTAAATTAAAAAGTTTTATAGATCAAAATAATTCATTATTTTCTTTTAAATAATACCTATACTGTTGCATTATAATTATTCGAGGCCAGTCGTGGCGCAGGGGCACAAAGTGTGACTGTAAATCGGCTGGTTGTGGGTTCGATCTCCACTAGAGGAAATTAAATATTTATTTAAAATTTCTAGTTCTACACTCTGGTGTCAAGGCAAAGGGCGGCGTTGAGTTACGCCACTCAACACGTAATCCCCCAGAATTCAGTGGAAAGTGGGGAATGGCGTGTCTTAACAATAGGTTACCTCTGCCTACCGTGCTGTGTGCGGGATACACCGTGAAGCTGAATTTAATTTGGTGGAATATAAAAACTTTATGTCGAGATCAAATGACTGACTATGACCGATTTGTTTTAGAATACTAAAGTAATGTCATTGTTTTAATAAGAAAGCTAAAGCGTGATGTTGAGTTCTGTCACTCAACACGCGATATCTCAATTCGGAGAAAAGAAGGGAACGTAGAGTTTTAATATTAGGTTCCCTCTGTCTACCTCATTATACGCAGGGTACAGCGTGAAGCAGTAGAAAAAACTTACCTAATAAACAGAGGCCATTGACTAACACTGGCCACCATTTCCCTTTCGCTAGGATTGGGCATGTCATTGAATATATAATACATAGTGATTGAAAAGCAGATGACTAAAAACACGTTGGCCAAAGCGGAGAACGGCACCAGCCATTTTAGGTTCCTTATCTGGCATATAAGTACTAAAGGCACTAGGGTTAGTGCACAGTATGTTTCCACTGATAGCTTGTAATCTGGATAGTATTCGTCCAGTACCTGGAAAGTAAGGTAGTGATTTTTTTTAAAAGAATTTCCATAAATTTGTTCGATATTTAATATAACAGAATCTACTTAAAATGCTTTTATTAGAAAACTAGCGGCCTGCTCGCGCCTTTGTCCGCTTGAATTACATGATTATTCATTTAAGAAATGTATATATATTACAAACAGCCTTAATTATGAATTAATTGATTTGGATAAGTACTCACGATATTATCTGTAAAATAACTTATATTAGCTACTGTACAGTTTTTAAATTAGTAACATTATTAGTTAAATATATAATTGGTATACAGAATATACATAGAAAGCACGTTTTTAGGCATTTTTATATAATCTATAAAATAATCAACATTTTCGGGCAAGTTCAAGTCGTACTCATGCCCCGAGAGTTGTCTCTTATACACATCTATGTAGCGACAA
>JAAIXJ010000079.1:88979-104280 GCA_013403705.1 Heliconius hermathena | reverse complement strand
CATGCACTTGCAAAAACATAGCACAACACATTTAATTTTAATTCTTTTAAATATTTATTTTACTTTGATGATATTAATAATGTAGCTGGTTTTGTTTAGTTTTTTTTATTAATATTTTAATATGATTACGTTTACTTATAATTTTTTTCATTTAAATTAGTTAGATATTTTCAAAAACAATTTCATAAATATATCTAATAAGCATTCGTATAGTTCAAGCGGGCAAAGCCGCGTCCGGGTCCGCTAGTATATACCTATATATATATATATATATTTCTATTAATAAATACCTTTGAAAGAATGTCTTACAATAATTTATAAATAGATCTAAAGATAATATTGATTAACAGTCACGACTGTTAATTAAATGTGGATTTGATTCCCACTCGTGGAAGGAATTATTTTCAATTTCAAGTTCTAGTAACAAGACAAAGCGCAGCGTTGAGTTTCTCCACTCAACACGCAATGTCAAGGAATTTGGAGGAAAATTTGGGGAAAGGAGAGAACGGAACGAAATAAGATTTTTTTACGTGTGACAACAAATTCTATTGTTTTCCTATATTTTGACATAATATTCTTTGGAAATAAACCCCAACCACAAATTACTTTTTAATCCAGACATATTATCTCTAAGACTTTTTTACTTACGTTTATATCAATTGAAATTAGTTATTCGATTATATCAAAATATTAATTAGGATTTTTTTTGATGTACAATCCAATATAAATAGTAAATACAACTTGAACAACTATTAATTGGAGACTGTAAAGTTTTTTAATTTGTAAAAATAATTAATCTATAAAGATTAATAAAAAACACGCATAGTATAATAGGACAGAAGGATCGTAGTTCTAAGACACATTTCGCCAAATTTAAGAGACATTGACGGAACTTGACGCCGCTCTTTATCTTGTTATCAGAAGCGAGAAAATAAAAGTACCTACTCGTAAATATTCGTTTCTGTCGCGTTTACTGTACTGTTGCAACAGGACGGCCTCATCAATTAGAACTGCTTGTTTATTAACATTATATAATATTAGAGTTATATTCATATATAACATAAAAAGGACAATCTATGTACCTTATTGAGATTTGGAAGGGTTTCATAAGCGATAGGGGTCAACCCAAGGGAATGTCATGACCAAAAGGTCTTGTTGGGTCAATTATTCCCATATTAATTCAGTATTTTCGATATTTAGATCAAGTTTTTTTATAAGTTGAAGAAGTAAGAAATGGTTGGGAATTCAGTTCCACTTAAGGATTTTTTCATTTTCCTTCGTTGCAGGATTGGTAGAGATAACCTAGTGTCAAGACAATTCGTTCTATAGACATTACATGTTAGATGGTGGTACTGAACTCTCTCTCGTTACCAGAGCAAAGAAATGAAAATATTAAATATTTCATTACCCCGAGTGGGAATAGAAACCACGACCGTCGCGTTTACAGTCGCACGCTTGTACACCAGCTCCACGACGGCCTCAACGCCAATTTTAAATTAATAAAAACGTTTTTAAAATAATTATTTTCATGTGTTAAATACTTGATAAGCCAGAAACAGCCACAATGCTCAAAACAGGTTAATTCAAGCGTACTTTTGTTTTCAACCATACATAAATATTTAATAAAATAATAGTTACGTTGTATTTATTATTCACAAAAATAGTTTACAATTATTTAAGTATAAAACTGTTATGGATAATAAAAGAGCTTCATTATGAATTATTCGAGGCTGTCGTGGCGCAGCGGCATAGCGACTAAATGCGAGCGATAATACGTCGGTTGTGGGTTTAATCCTACTCGGAGTAATGAATTATTTATGCTTTCACACTCTGGTAAAAAGACAAAAGGAGGCGTTAAGTTTCGCCACTCATTTAGCAATATCTCTGAAAAGTGGGTAGTGTATTGGTTGGTGTAAACCTGGTAGTAGCCTATTAAACATATTCCAGGAGAGACAAAAAATGTCTTTAAAAAAATCTTGAGTATACGTATCATATATTATCAGGGTTTTACAATTTCTAAAATTATATTGTATTCTCTACTATAGAAATAAAGTAAAGGACACTTTTGAGTGGTTTAACAATATATGAATACATAACGAAAAAAATGGATATAGCAAATTTACACTATATACCGACGATAGGTAGTTTATTTAGATTTGTTTTACCAGCTTTACGCTGTATCCCGCGCACAGCAGTGTAGGCAGAGGGAATTTAGTGTTAAGACACTTCGTTCCCAATTTTCCGCCTAACTCTGGGGGCATTGAGAGTTGAGTGGCGGTACTCAACGTCGCACTTTGCCTCGACACCATTCACAATCACACATTTGTGCCCCTGTGCCACGACTTGCCTATCTTGTTAAAAGATATAAAAATATAAAACAAAATATTACCTCTTTGAAATTTTCAGCAATAAACACAACGTATACGCACAGCGCCGCTAAGTATGTACACGTCAGTGTATAATCTATGAATGTCCTGTAAAAAAACATATGTTAATAATCAGCTTCACGTTATATCACGCATATAGCAAGGTAGGCAGAAGGAACTTAGTGTTAAGACACTCCGTTCTCCACTTTCCACCGAATTTTCGATGCGTTGCGCGTTTATTGGCGAAACTCAATGCAGCGTTTTGTCTTGTTACCAGAGCACGGTAGTAAAAATAACTGTTTCGTACGTAACGTGTTTACAGTCAAAAGTTACACTATTGCTCCATGACGACCTCTACTTATATAGAATTCACTTCTAATAAGCGGGCGCGCGCGGCTTCGCCCGCTTATTAGAAGTGAATTCTAAAAAAACCACGAAACACGTGTTCAATAAAATATTTTTAACAGTCTGAATTTAAATTTTTATAAAAATCGGTGGCAATTTAAAGATTTTTCCATATAAACTTTCAACCCCTTATTTGAACCCTTAGGGGGTGAATTCTTAAAAACCATGAAACACGTATTCAATGAAATATTTTTAAGAGTCTGAATTTCAAATTTTATAAAAATGGGTACAGTTTAAATTTTTTTTCCATACAAACTTTGTGCCCAAATTTTTCAAATTCCCTTCTTAGTGGATGTCCAGAATATGAAAATAAACATCTGCCCAAATTTCACGTTTCTGCCATCAGCGGTTACGGCTCTGCGTGCGTCTTACCTCAGTCAGTCAGCACAAGTCCTTTTATATATATAGACAAGTCCTTTTATATATATAGATAAATAAACCTATTACTAAGGGCAAAAATATTTTCGTATTTTGAATGTAATCTTCGGCTGTACTGAATGTAACTGGCTGGTTTTAATACCATTAAATGTCACATTCTGAGATGCAATAAATAAAAACAAAACTAGTTCCGGCCATTTTTCAATTGTTTTTCAAGCAAGCAAAATGAACGTACGTGACGAAGAAATTAGGGATATTTTAAAGTTTTATTAGAAAAAAGGTAAAAATGCGAAGAACGCTGCGAATACAATTTGCGCGGACCTAACGTGGTATCAATAAGAGTAGCACAAATGTGGTTCAAGTTTGGAAATTTTAGTATGACAGATGAGGTTATCTCAAAGTGGAAAGTGGAGTTAGATCGACATATTAGTAGCTCCGACATTGCAGAAGAACTGGAAGTTGATCATAAAAAGTAAAGTTTTACGTTATTTATGAAAGTCTGGGTACAAGAAAAATCTTGACATTTGGGTACCACATGATCTCACTGAGACCTAATGCAACGTGTTTCCGTTTGCGATTCTTTGTTAAAACGTAACAATTCCGAATTATTACATATGTGAGAAAGATCATGGTCGAAGCATGGACAAACCCCACAGACCGTGGCAAAGTTCGGCCTGACTCGGAACAAAGTGATGCTATGTGTATGGTGGGATTGGAAAGGAATCATCCACTATGAGCTTTTGCCACCGGGAAAATCTTTATCGATTCTGACCTCTATTGTCAGCAACTGTTGAGGTTAAAAAAAGCTATTGAGAAAAACCGGCCGGAGTTGGTGAATAGGAAGGGCGTGATGCTCCACCAGGACAAAGCCAAACCGCATTCTTTTATAGCCACGCAGCAAAAATTGAGAGAGCTTGGCTGCAATGTGTGTATAGCCCTGACCATGCGCCATCAAATTCCACCTGTTTTGGTCATTGCAGAACTCTTTAGGAAGCATAAAGCTAACGTCAAAAGAACACTGTGAAAACTATCTGTCAGATTTTTTTTATCAAAAATCTCAAAATTTCTACATGAAACAACAAGTCAACGATCAAAACGGAACATACATATTATAAATAAATAAAAAATTATACCTCAAAAAAATATTTTCCTTTGTATAAACAATACGAAAATACTTTTGTCCCGACCTTATATAAACAAATTTCTATAGACTTAATAAGCCTATGAAGCTATACAGACCTTGCAAAATTAGCCCAAGGTCGTAACTTCTTAGGTCCAAACTCAAAAGCCGCGCCACATGTTTCAGCAAAACCCATAGACGGCTTCTTAGCTTCAATACAAACTTCCTGTGATGTTTTTACCTAAAAACAAAATTTAATTATTCATTGTTTAAGTTTGATTAATGAACCAGTTTTATTAATTTAAGTTTTGGAATTTATATGAAAATAAAGGTGAGGCCAGTCGTGGCGCAGGGGCACGAAGTGTGACTTTAAAACCGACTGGTTGTGGGTTCGATCCCCACTCGAGGAGATGAAATATTTACTTAAATTTATATTTCCATTTCTTCGCTCTGGTGTCGAGGTTAAGCGCGGCGTTGAGTTCTGCCACTCAACACGCAATGCCTCCAGAATTCGGCAGAAAGTGGGGAACGCAGTGTCTTAACACTAGGTTCCCTCTGCTTACCCTGTTGTGTGCGGGATACAGCGTGAAGCTGATTTATAAAGGTGAACACTAAATAAATTCAATAATTTATATTGAAATACCTTAGTATTTTTTTAGCTTTACGCTGTATCGCGCACATAGTAGAGTAGAGGGAATCTGGGAACTTAGTGTTAAGACATTCCGTTCCCCAATTTCCGCTCGAGTGGGAATCGAACCCACGAGCTGTCACGTTTATGTGACTCTGCGTCACGGCCTCTTTATTTTTTATCATTATCAAATGAGCTTCACCCACTGATAGACGAAGAGCCGCGTTGAATTCCACCACTCAATGCGCAATATTTCAAAAATTTGATTTTTTTTTCCGAAAATAGGGAACGGATTGTCTTAACACTAGGTTCTCCCTGGTTACCCTACTATAAACGGGATACAGCGTGAAGCTGAAAAAAGGTAACTTACCAATACATAAACACAATGAGTGCAAATGAATCCAATCACAATAGTTCCTATAGCACCGACGGCTAGCCCCGCATTTTTGAAGGCAGCCGGCATCGCCAGAATACCGGATCCGAGGGAGGATTTTAACAAATGTACTAAAGAGCCAATTGACCTGAGAAAAAATATGTTATTATTATAAAAATATTGTAAAAAATATATTTTTTGAGGCCAGTCAGCCAGCAGGGGCACAATGTGTGACTGTAAAACCGAATGGCTGTAGGTTTGATCCCCACTCGAGGAGATGAAATATTTATTTATATTTTCATTTCTTCGCTCTGGTGTCGAGGCAAAGTGCGGCGTTGAGTTCCGCCACTCAACACGCAATGACTCCAGAACTTGGCGGAAAGTGGGGAACGGAGTGTCTTAACACCAGGTTCCCTCTGCCTACCCCGCTGTGTGCGGGATACAGCGCGAAGCTGATTTAATTTTTTTGATTTTTTTAAAATATATTTAAGCCTGTGTTTGTAAGCACCNTACATAGATACGTATAATATACATATATTCTGTATACCAATTATATATTTACTTAAAATATGTTACTAATTTAAAAACTGTACAGGAGCTAATATAAGTTATTTTACAAAGAATATCGTGAATACTTATCCAAATAACTAAATTAATAATTAAGGCTGTTCGTAATATCTCTATTTCTTAAATGAATAATCATCTAATTCAAGCGGGCGAAGCCGCGAGCGGGTCGCTAGTATTTAATATTTTCATTTCCTCGCTTCGGTAACAAGGCAAAACGTAGCATTGAGATCCGCTATTCAACACGGAATGCTTCCAGAATTCGACGGAAAATGTAGAACGGAAATGTCTTATTACTAGGTTCTCAAGTTACCTCTAGAATACAGGGTGAAGCAGTATAAGAAAAAACAATAGCTTTACTAGTGACGTTGATCGAGTTCTCAAATAGGAATACGCATTCGAACGATCCAAAACGTTCAACGTAAGATAGTAGGAGGATATTAATAAATGGACTATTTAATACAAAAGGATTTTTTTAAATTTTAACCAGTAGTTTCTCAGATAAGCGCGGTTGACAATACAAACTCTTTAACTGTATTATATTAATAAAGATAGACGTACTTATTTAGAAAACGTATAAAATTTCTAAATGGAGGGATTTTTCGAGTTACTCGTATCATTCAAAAGTGTAAAGTTAATATTGTTTATTATGATTTTTATATACATTTATATTCAAATAGCTATATATACTATAGCTTCACGCCGCATCTTGCATATAGCAGAGTAGGCTGAGTCAACCCAATGTCACGAAACTCTATTCCCCGAGAACCGCTCATAATCCGAGACAGTTCATGTTCAGTAACGGAGCTCAACGCCGCGCTTTGTCTTGTTATTAGAGCGTAAAAATGAAAATAATTTATTATACCACGTGGGAATCGAATCCATATCGGCCTCGTTGTTGTTTTATAGCTACATCAACTAATTAATAGTTATAAGTAAAGTGAATATTAAATAATATTTAATAAAGTAAATAAATAGGTTTACTGATATTAATAACAGTTCTATGTCAAGGGTTCCACGACGTAAACTAATACAAGGTTCTTAGTATAACATTTAATATTAGAATTTAATTTTATTTGAAAGTTGTTTAGACCTAAAACCTCTAAGCGCCATTAGAATAATTACTTAATTACAGATTAATAAGGACGTAGTTATAGTAGTTTATTTAATAATTATACTTGAAATTGATTATTATTATTATATAATAGATATATGTACGTATATTGAGGCCGTTATGGCGCAGCGGCACATTTTTTAACTGAAAACGTGACGATTGTGGGTTTTTATTCCCACTTTGGGGAATGAATTACTTTCATTTTCTCTTTGTGGTTGTAATAACATGCGCGGCGTTAAGTTTCACAATTCAATTAGAAATCGTTTGAAAATTAGGCGAGAGTAAGGAAGTGAGCAATGTTGTCCTAGCTACTACAGGTACGCAGGATACAGTATGAAGTTAAGAGCAAAACGTAACAGCTGTTGTCGCTTTCACATTTTATTATAGTGTAGGCAGAAAAAACATAAGATAAGATACTCCACTTTTTATCCATTTCAGAGATTTGTAATGTCTTGTTTTGAGTAGTGGAACTAAACGCCGCGCATTGTCTATTCAGATTTTACATCGGGAAATGAACCCACAGCCATCAAGTCACGTCATAACTGTGCCACGACAGTACTAAGTACTAAAATTATTTATTTTTATATTAATTATCTATATATTATATAAAAGGCACAAAATTAATTCAAAATCCACTTAGTTAACATGTAAACTGGACTAAAATTACGGTCGTAGCCTTGATTTTGTGGTAAATGACATGTAAAGTACGCCCTTCAAAGTTCACAACCTGATAGTTTAAATGAGACAGTTTACAGCGTGGGCGTCAAAATTTAGAAAACAAATTTTCGTATTCATTACATGAAATGTCCATTTGATAGTTTATATATACATTATATATTTATAAAGGAACCTTTTTGATAAAAAACTTTTTATATTTTTTATAGTTTCACGCTGTATCCCGTTCATTTATCAGGGTAGGCAAAGGGAAAGTGGAAACCTAGTGTTAGGACACTCCGTTCCCATTAAGACTTCCGTTCCCCACGTTTAGATGAAGGCATTGCGAATTGAGAGGCGTTTTGACTCGTTACCAAAGCGTGGAAATTTTCATTAATTCATTTCATTACATTACTACATACATTACATACATTACATTTCATCGAGTTGAAATGCCTCACAACCTGTCGCGATCACGACAGGGTATCCGCTGGACCTGCGATATTTAATATTAAATCAAATCAGCTTCACGTGTGTATCCCGCACACAACAGGGTAGGCAGAGGGAATCTAGTGTTAAGATACTCTGTTCCCCACTTTCTGCCGAATTCTGGAGGCATTGCGTGTTGAGTGGCAGAACTCAACGCCGCGCTTTGCCTCGACACCACAGCGAAAAAATAGAAATATAAATTTAAGTAAATATTTCATCTCCTCGAGTGGGGATCGAACCCACAACCAGTCGGTTTTACAGTCACACTTTGTGCCACTGCGCCAGGATTAGTCTCAGATATTTAATATAGTGTAACATTTCGATTTAAGTTGGAATTATGTTAGTAGTTTATTCGTAATTTCTTGAAAAGTGGCGAACATAGTGTACTGACACTACATTTTTGCTATATACTCCGCTATAGCAGGATATAGCGTGAAGTTAAAAAAAGAGAGAATTATAAATATATTCAATATAATAGACTATAATGATAATTATTTAAACTCCCACACATAATATCAAAAAGCTCTACTTCATAGGGCCAAAATAGAATTATTATTTTTTTCAAAACTTTTTTTTTATTGTAGGCAGTATATCTGTTATATTGTAAAGGACTTTAACGATCATCTTTAGGCGGCCTTTGATAGGTTATATTAATAGATCTAAGTATAATATTATACTTAATTTATACTAATTGAATAGTAAGTATATTAGTAACGAATATTTTATATTAATCTTTTAAAGTAAATTAAATTTTGTATTTAATTTTAAAATCAGTTTTAAACTACATTTATCCCTGATAAAGAAGACAGTGTGAACGGTCAACCACTTCCCTCCTGTGAGGTATAACTCTTCCTCCACTTTTTCAATTATTAACCTCTTCATATTGTAACTGACTCCCGACTGTACTAAATAAAATTATTTAAATAATAATTTTAATATTTTAGTATGGCTCGTGATACGTCTAATATAGTTAGAACCTTTCCGCAGTGAACGTAAATAATCCAAAATCTTTTAGAGATTTAGAGGTAACAGTATTGATATGATATATATCATAAATTTAATATAAGTATTATACAAATAAAATATATGATGGTAAATAAAATGTCATAGTCTGTCCGTTTCAATCTCTCCTGATATTTCTTAAGAATATCGTAGACGTCCTATCCTCCTCTCTGTTATACCTAGTCATACTCATACTGATGGTTATAACTAAGGGGGGGTAGTGAGTGGCCCCGCACCCGCCACTTACCGTGGATTCCGGCCGTTCAGATATGAACCCTCCGGGACAGATCGGAATAGTTAGTATTTATGATTCTTATAAGGCTTTTGCGAAAGATCAATTATTAAATAACTGATTCAAAGACCGAAGTCTAATATATATACTTGCAATGGAGTTGAGATTATTATATGTAGGCCATAGCCATAATTACATAACATATAACTCTCTGCTTTACATATCAGATCGAACTCCCTACCGCTAGGCGGCCGATTATGTGAATCCACTTCAGTTTGTTTCTTTAGAGGGCATTACATTAATATACCCATTTAACGTTCGTGTATGTTTCTTATAACTATATATTTACTTATCGTATCTTAATAAAATTGAATTCTGTATGTATAATGTGACGTGTTTATTATTTCCGTATGAATTCGTTAATATAGTATGATTCGTATTATAATTATTACCTTCGTGCTCTTATTATGTGCCTTAGTTTCAATATTAATATAACTTATAGTCACTGTTATGGTAATGCCTCTTTTAAACAGAACCGTCATAGAATAACACACACAGCACACACCCTGCAGCTGTTTGTCTGACACTAGACTCAGGGTTGAATGTTCATCAATCATCAATGGTTCAGGGTGGGAATGTAAAATAGAAATCATTAGTTGAAAATACTTAGTTATCGCTAGAACAGCCATCGACTCCAAGTAGGCACGATTCTACTACCAGTTCAGTAAAGAACCTCAGTGCTGAGAAGAACTGGCGGAAGAAACTCAGCAACAGAATCCAACGCTTAGTAGTATGAGATAATATTGCCAGTGAAATACTAAAGCAATTCGCTTATACCAAATGTGTCAGCATCAGTGATGCCCGGCTATACGAGTATACTATATGTATGTCGTCGACATCAGTCGATTCACGCATTATGTTTTCTACGACAAAACCAAGCGTTGGACAAATAAGCGGACACTATTACACTACTATATATGTACTGAGCTGGGACATAAAATAACACCACACACCCGTACTAGACCCGTAATAGTAAAACATGAGGTCAATGAACTCTAACAGTCGTATAAATCGTAAATAATTTATATTTGGTTAATGCCTAATGTCTTTATGATATTTAATTAGAAAAATATAATATATATAAAAAATATTGACAGATTACTTTTATTGTAGGACATTAAACAGACTTATATTTAATAATATTTATAAATTGTAAATATATATTTTGATATAATAGTTTTATATCATATTATATATAATACTATTATATTTATATTTCCTTTTATAGTAACATGTTACTATGTTGGACATGTTATATTTATTTAATATATAGAAATTACATTTATAAATAATTATAATTCAGCAAACCTATTTAACTCTCATTTCACAATTTCCATACACGCATCTAACGAAGATGGCGGCAGGCATTCTGCGTCCATTAATATAATTGTAATTTTACATACCTCATAAAACATCTTTATGTATTTATTTCCATTTACTAAATCAATAATATTTATCTCTGGATATTGACGGCATTATATGCATTAATATCACTCTTCTTTGTTTTAATAATAATCTATTAAAAACTTATCGACGAAGTATTCCAAAACAAACAATCGTGAATATTAAAAGCACTTATAACTTATCTTAGTAGCCTCGAATACTTATATCACAATTGAAGATATAATCTCACATGCTTTTTAAATATTAATTATAACTAGATATATATTATATTAATTATAAATTAAAACTTCTCCAAACATTTAAAATATCCATCCTTCCTCGGACGCGTCCGCCATTTTTCCTCTCTTTCTTTCCTTTTTTCTTGACTTTGACGTTGACAGTAGCTTATTCAGCCAACATGATATTTTACAATAATTAAAATATTAACTATGTTATTATTTATTCTAAATTGTAATACACTATATATATTACTATATATATATATATATTAGTTGTGAACGGAACGCGTAATAAAACTAAACTATTATTTATAAGATTGTATTTGAACTAAACTATTATTTATAAGATTGTATTTATCTTAAGCCATAAATTAAATAATATTATAAATTATATTTATAACATTTTTATATAAATGATTATTTTTTTTTATTAATTATATTATTTATCTACACAATTTAGTTCTGGTATGGACCGTTACAATATATGTATGTATGACCTATATTTGACGGTAACTATTAATATGACGGTTTTGAGATCAATTTCCGGAGAATGTATTATTTTATATTTTCCTTTCTTTGCTTTTGTAACAAGATAGATAGAACGCCACAACACACAATTCCTCAAGAAACGAAGTATCCAAACACTGGGTTCCCAGGTTCCCTATACCTATCCTGCTACGTGCGGGATACAGTGTGAAGCTAAAAAAAATATATTATTTTAACATGTTATTTATTATAAGTTACTTACGAAATAAATAAATTCTCCTATTATATATTTTATATTTTGACGAAATAAATGAATTTGATAGTCTATTATGATTATCATTATACTCATTTTACATCAAAGGACAGGTGCGCAGATTCTGTATAAATTTCAAATATGCTGGCAAAATATTTCAGTATAAAATCCTTGCATAGATGTTTGTAACAACCTTGTAGCTTTATATTACAGTGGCTTTTGTTAAGTAAAATAATTTCGAGATGATAAGGACTATTTGATTTATATTGTTAAAATTAAAAATTTAATTATATCAGCTTTACGCTGTATCCTGCATACAGTAGGGTAGGTAGAGTGAACTTAGTGTTTAGACATTCCGTTCCCCACGCCTAAAATTTGTGTTGTGCCCGTGTTATGTGGTAGAACTAATCGCCGGGCTTTTGCCTTTGTGCCAGAGCGAATAAATGAAAATATTAATAAATAATAATTATATTTCCTCGAGTGAGGATCGAACCCACAACCGTCGCGTTTCAGTCTCACCCTTGTGTCCCTCCTCCACGACCTTTTTATATTGTTAATTTTGATTAATAATAATTTATAAGGTTAACTCTGTCATTTACTCAGAATAAATTGTTATTTTTTTTATTTTCCTTGTCTAGAAAAATATCCAAGGCGTTGAGTTCCGTCGCTCGACACGCAATATCTTAAATTCAAACTTCTACGCATTTTCCCGTATATCAGGATAGGTAGGCGGATGGACCCTCATACAATAAAACCAGGTCCCGTAACTCCCAGCCTAATTTTCGAGACATTCCATGTTGAGTGGCGGAACTCAATGGGATAAGAATTCTTCTAATTTTACAAACTTTATGTGAACCCTAAATATGCTTGTAAAATATCCCTTACATTTACCGTACTTTTAGAAAATTGGATAGCTTTCAAGTTCATCGATTTTATGGGTCCCGGAATTTCGTAATAAATCAATGGTATTTCGATCACGTTGGGATATATACATACATATATTATATCACAATCATGTAACATCCTCAAAAAGGCCTTTAAAATTTATTTACAAAGAAAAAAATGTAATGAGACCAGTGGCACGGCGTTGACTTTAAACGCTTGTTGACTGACTGTTGTAGGTTCAATTCCTACTTGGAGAAAATGGAAATTTTTGTCAAAAAGTGGCACTGAGTTTCGACACTCAGCACTCAGTGTCTCGAAAAAGAGGTCTAGGTCCCCTGGTTTACTATTAAAAAGGAATTAAAAAGAATATAAAGCATTTTGAATATAAAATGACTTATACATTTTATATCCAAAATAATCTTCAAATCAAAGACGATTTTAGTTTATTACGTATAAAGTTAGTATAAATTATAAAACTTGGCAAATTGCCTACTCTAAGGTTTCCACAAGCAGTCGGCGTCGTAAATCTTTTACTAAACTTAGAATAAATTACAGATATAAGTACTTTACATTACAAGATATTTGAGTAGCTAGCTAGCTTATTTTTATTTATGAGTTTTATTAGGATTTATTTAAATTTTGTATCAAATTAAAATTTTAAAATATTTTTTTTATTTCTTTATACTTTTATAAGTAAGTACTTTTCAATTGTTGAAGGAATAGATACCACCGGCTCGAAGGCAGTTCTGCTGAGATGAGCCGGCAACAAACTCAACTGTAGCTCTTTTCAATATTACGTTTTGTTTCATTGCTTTGATGACAAAGAACACACAAAGGAGACCTAGTGTAACTAGTATGAACTAATATTATAAATGTGAATGTAAGTTTGTTTGTTACGCTTTCACGCCAAAACTACTCAACCGATTATCATTAGTTTTTTTACATATGATCTTAGAGATATTAGAAGGGATTAAAAAATATACATTTTTGTTAAAAAAATATTATCCTTTGGCTATAATATAAAAATAAATTTATGCAAGCAAAGCGGCGTTTGAGTCTAGTATAATAATACAATGGTAGCTATTCTGTATGAAATTCAAATGATCTTAATTAAAAACATTTTTATCCTTCGAACATTCTTGGACAGTATAATAAGCTTTCCTAATTAACGTTATTTTTAAAGTTACGTCAAATTATTGCAGTGGAAAATTTAACATACCATAGATACGTATACTTTGACCCTAAAAATGATTTTTTGCTTTATTCTTAAAAATATGTGCATAAATTACCATAATGAATGGCTGCACAGTTTAGGCGTTAAGCGGTAACAAACAAACTTACATCTTTTGATATTGACGTTTAATTTTTGGCGGATCCCCACTTCGCGCTTTGTCTAACCAGACCAATGAAATGAAAATAATTTTGAATGAAAATTCCCTTCCTGAATCACAGCGTGTAAGTCAGATACTTCCAATTGTGTCACGATGTTATTATTTTTTGGATATCTTTCATATATCTTCACGCTGAATCCTGCATTCAGCAGTTTATGCAGAGGGAACCTAGTTTAAAGACACTCCGTTTCCCACGTTCCATCTAATTTTAAAAAAAAATCGCCTTAATTCAACGCCGCGGTTTGTTTTTTAAATATCCAAAATATCACTTACGAATTGGGATGTTCTACTTTTCTATGTTCAAAAGGGTTGTACGCTTTTTCATTTATTACTTCTTTGGAGCCAAGGCTCAGTGTTGACTGGAATCCAGGATTTGACGCTAAATTAGCCCTGAAAAGATTTATTTTTATGTATTTAAGAGTTAGTGTAGTAAATGAGCAGTTTTAGTAAGAAATTGTAGCCTGCATATTAGTATTTTTTTTTTTAGCTTCACGTTGTTTCCCGCATAAAGCAGGGTAGGTAGAGGGAACCATAGAACCTAGGGTAAAGACAATTTATTCCCATTAACTTTCGTTTCCCACTTTTCGCCGAATTCTGGAGGTATTGTGTTAAGTGGCTAGTGGATAAAACGTTTGTCTATAATCATTCTCTACACTTCCTAAAAAACCTACCACGTCTAATTCCATTTGTTTATGTTCCGTAGTTTCAGCTGTATAGTGTGAGTCAGTCACTCAGTAATATAAGGTTGTATAGGTTATATAAATATTGATGTTAAGCTATGTATTCTAGGCCGTAAATGTGATGGCTGTGGTTTCAATAAAATATTTTTATTCTCTCATTGTGGTAACAACACTTTTTTACTAAACAGCACAGAAATCTATGTCGATAGTGGTTACTAAAGTAAATATTATTTTTTAACTTACGTCGAATTAAAGTTGTCTAAAATAATGGTCCCTTTCTTCTCTCCGTTACCCATTTTGATGAACTGGAACAAAACAAATATTAATTTAGTTACTGTAAGTAATTATAAACTAAACTACGTAAACTGTGGCAAGAATAACGAAGGCCAAAAACGGGGCTACATGATGGCCACGACCGCTCTGTCAAGAGCGTAAGGACTGAAAAGAAGAGTGAGTAATTATATTTTATGAAATACTTTATAATAACTTTTGCAGATTCTAAATTACATTTTAATATTACAATTTCTTATACTATGTAATGCATGATTAATAATAAATAGTGTAGGTACATTTGGTTGTTAAATTAAATTAGTAAATCT